>PVJH01024192.1:0-33500 GCA_004026705.1 Nesogale talazaci | reverse complement strand
CTGCACAGTTGAAACTGAGGTGTGGGAAATGAAAAATGCTTTGTGTTATAGACATCTGTGATAGGTAGGCCTGTTGTGCCAACATGGCCAAAGAAGATAGGTAGGTTTCTTGTGACAACATGGTCAATGAACACATGTAAGATCAAGTGAAGGGCAGAGATATAAATGACTTAGTGATCCCTGTCCTCTCTCTCTTATCTTGGATCTTCGGACCAGCTGACTGCCTTGTTTGTCCCATGCCTCAATCTCAAAACTACCCTACCCATGGGACACCTAATCCAGGGACTGTGTCACTATGAGTTGAGGTTGCTTCAAGCCCTGCTTTGCCATGCTCCTGAGCTCTCTTGAGCTGGGGACTGTCAAACTTTGTCAAATGGCTGACTGTAGGTTACATACTTTTCCATTTGCTGCTTGTGACCAGAGAGTCTGAATTGCTCTACGGAGGGTTACTTGGTAGCCCTGAAGACTTGAAGGACTACCAGTGTACCAACTGTCTCACGCAAGTGAGTTGCACCGAGTCATTTATACAGCTTTACAGATTAATTATTTATTTCTTATGTAAGACATCTTTCTACCTATATAAACAGAGAATTATTAGTGTCCCGGTTTTGTTTCTCTAGAGAACCCTATCTAACACAACATTGAAACTCAATTTTATACAAATGTACTTGACACAGTGGATGTATTTATGGATTGTAATGGGTTGTATGGCCCCCAATAAAAAATAAAACAAAAAAGAAAAATCTCAATTTTAAGAAGTTTAGAGTGAAAGTTCAGAGAGTTCACTATTCAGCCAGGAAACATATGACTCTGTTTCTACAAATGTCATTTCTGCTAAAATGTTTTTCTCCCTTAATTAAGTCCTACTGCCATGATGCTGTAAGTTCTCTAAAAACTTCACAAGACACAGAGTCCTTCTGTTTATCATCCTTCTGTTCTTGAAAACATTCTCTCTTACATTTAGGTAAAAATGGCGACTGAGATAAAGAGGGCATTTGGGACAGTGGGCTATATAGGTACCATCTACTAGGCAGGGAAAATATAAGACTGTAAGGATTTAAAACTTAGAAATCCAAAGGGGTTGTTCTACCATGCCCTATTGAGTTACCATGATTCAGGGTTGACTCGATGGTAGCGTGTTTTTGGTTTGAGTGAGGAATAAACCTGACTGAAGGTCATCATTCGTGACAAGATAGAGTAGACTACAAGAAGAACACAAATCATCCCTTGCTTTCTATTGTCTTTTGAAATGCTTACTGACCTTCCTTATCCAGTGAGACATTAATTAAATGTGGAAGGAGACTTCAGAAGCACAAGTATTTGAAGATTTGATACTCTCACCGTGTTAGCCACTTCCACCATGTCATCATGCTAACTTGTGAAACACAATCATCTCAGAAGTTTCTGTCACCGTGGTTGGTAGCCTTAATGTCAGATAAGGTGAAAACATTCTGGATTGTCTCGCCAAAGCTTCTTACACTTATTTGGTCTACTTCCCCCTTTAATTTTTTTTAACTACTCAGTGCCACACAGGCAATGACAAACTATTGTACTATTCCTGACTCATAGTCCAGAATAAAAGGTAGATCTCTGCTACTGTATGTGCCTGATTGTTTCAGTGCTTAAAAAGGGTGTGGGAAATCTTACTGGACATTCTGTATTTTATTTCTCTGGGTTGTAATATCCATTGCAAATGGTTACACAGAACTGATGGATAAAATCCAGGATTAAAGATTTTATTAAGGACATGAACAAATTGTAATGCCAGTGAGACAGGCTCAGGGTTGAGTTGCTTATTAGGAAAGGTGCTGAGGTTATTTTAGGTTTTCCCAAAAGGGCAATCCACTCTTCTGTAAACCTCAATCTGAAGGCATGTTCAACAAACCCATCTCCAAGATTAAATGCATGGAGGTACTTCATTCTAGTAAGTCTCAGATGAAGACACTAAACTGTTTTTTCAAGGGAAAGCAAGTATTCAGTGTCCCCAATTAAGTGCCCTGAGGCACCCCACTCTGACAGCCCACATCTAGCACAAAAACATTCAGATTTACTTTCTTCATGGTTTGGTAAATCCCTCATTCTATTCCCTGTTCTGGCTGTTGGTTCTGCTACTGCTTTGCTGATGTAACAGCTGTCTTCTGGGTCAAGGAGAATCAGGAGATAGGAATCTTGGGTCCAGAAGACTTTCTCCACCCTGGCTCTTGCTGGAAATGAGATCCCTCACCCTTCGGAGAGGGCTTGTTTTATACCGGGCAGGACAGCATTGCAGGGAATCCATTTTACCACAACTCACAGGGGAAAACTCAGTTTCTTCCCCCACCTTCTTATGAGACCCAGGCAGGAAAAAGTCATTTGAAGGGATTCAGAGATGCTTGGAAGAAGATCCACAATGCATAATTCATTGCCCCTGGAGGATGGAATGGCCCACGTTGGGAAACATCCATCAAGCCAGTTGACTTGAGAATAACAAGACCAGAACAGATCTACCAACCAGAATGAATACCTCTAATAGCCACAGAAAAACGAATTACCTAAACGGGTACAGTTTTAAGCCCTGAAATTTCATGGTTGTAATAGTACAGAAGTCTCTACTTACATGGGAGATAGGCATTTGTGAGTAAACAACAGCTGTACTTAAAGGCTCTTCACATTCAAGGCCCAGGCTAAATGGGCCTGCTAGTCTCCTTTCTCAACAGATCCTGCTTCGTGGCATTTCTCAATATAAATATACTGATTCTAGCCATAGTCTATTTTCAACATCACTGCAAACTGGAAAATCATACACTGATTCAAACTTTCCTCCAGTGTCCTTCGTTGTTGATCTTGTAGTTGTTGGTGTCTTTCTTGCATTTTCTTAAAACCTTTAGTACACAGTCATAGAGTTGTACAAATACATTTTCTTGCTGATTTATATATTATCTGATAATTTGAGATGTCTCATACTTTAGATATTTTTAAAAAATCGTGTATTCATTTTATAAAGAAACTCTGGTAGTGTAATGGCTACACTTGGGTGAAGCTCTTCAGAGTGGGCAGTTCAAAACCATCACCTCTCTCTTGGGAGAAAGAGAGGCTTCTACTCCCATGAATAGTTATGGTCTCAAAAACCCACAATGGCAATTCTAGCCTGGCCTGCTGGGTCTCTATAAGCTCAAATCTACTGATTGAGAGTGTGTTTGATTTGTGTTTTGTATTCATATTGTTTGAAACCCTCAGCGGAACCTCAAATAATCAGTCTTCTCTCACAAATGGTTGCAATTAAGAGATTTCTAAAAAAGAGAGAGAGAGAGAGTGATTTCTAACCTGGGCACATTTGTTTTTAGCTTTCTCCAGAATGAGTATCAGCATTTACTTATATAATTTGCTTAAGTTGGATATTTTCTCAGTCATTTATGGAAGACTAGCCAATTGGCATCCCTGTCCAGACTGGGATCAACCTTCTTAAAATTTCTGAGACTACATGCCATTGACAATGTAGCATTGTGGTTAAGGTCATGAGGCTTTAAAGTTAGCATGGGATCAATTTTACACTACCATGTGCTTGAAATTTGACTTAAGGTCTTTAAATTCCTTCTGTCTTATAGGGTTTGTATTAAAATGTCAAAGAATATGGGGTTATTATTATACAATTATACATTGTAGATTCTCAATAATGAATTCATTCATTGGATTTATTTGTATATATGCTAGTTGCCACCAATTATCTTTCAATTTCTTATACTGTGACTTGTGTGTTGCTCAGATGCTAGAATCTATGTCTCTGGTATTAATTGATGCCAATATCATCATCCAAAATAAATAGGTTTCAGCAGAGTTTGTAGACTAAGAACAGACAATAAAGAAGGACCAGGCTCCCTAAATTGGAGGCAGAAGTCCTCACAAATCTTGAATGATGAAGGAAGCACAAAAGAAGATGGAAAGAATAGACAGATACCTTACCAAAAATAACTAGCCACCATTTCAAGAGATAACATTAGAGAACCAATAATGTTGAAGAAAGATGTTCAAGTGGCACTGAATGCACTAGCCAAAATCAAGACCTCAGGAATACTAACTGAAAAACTGAGGAAACTCGGGAAACACTCATTCATCTACACCAGGAAATTTGAGTGAAATCTACTTGGCCAGCTAAAAGAAAAAAAATCCACATTAGTGCCCATTCCAAAGAAACATCACCCAGCAGAATGTTTCAAGTATTGAACAGTAGCATTGGCATCACACACGAGTAAAAGTTTGCTTGATATCAGCTAATATTGTTTTCATCAGCACATTGACAAGGAACTTCCAGAAATCCAGGCTTGACTCAAAGTACATAAAATAAAAAAATATCATTGCTCTTATGAGGTATGCCTTAATGTTATATATCCACACTATAATTCTCAATCTATACTCTGAACAAATAATCTGAGAAGGTGGCTCATATGAAGACTGGAGGAAGGTTTATTAACAACCTGACATATGCATGTTTATTAACAACCTGACATGTGGCAGATGCCACAACCTTGCTTGCTGAAAGTGAGGAAGACTGATGAAGATCAAGGATTTCAGCCTTCAGTGTAGACTGCAACTCAATATAAACAACATCTTCACAACTGCTCCAAAAGGTAACGTGATATATGGAGAAGTTGTCAGGGATTTTGTCTTGCTTGGAATGGCTCCATAATCAATGCGCATGGAAGCAGTAGCTGTGAAATCCAAAGATGTGTTACATTAGGTAAATCTGCTACACAAGGACCATTAAGAGTATTATAAAGCAACAATGTTACTTTGAAGATTAATTTAAGCCTGACCCAAGCTATGACTCTTCACATCGTATACATGCGAAATTTGGATAATGAGCAAGGAAAGATGAAGAAGAATCAATAATCTTGAATGGTGGTGGAGGAGAAGAATATTGAAAATACAATGGATGCTAAAAGGACAAACCAATGTGTTTTGGAAGAAGTAAGGCCAGACAGTTTCTTAGAGGCAAGGATGGCAAGACTTCATCGTACAGACTTTGAACACGTTAGTGAAGCTCAGTCCCTGTAGAGCAGCATGCTTGGTAAAGCACAGGGGCAGTGGAAAAGAGGAAGGCCCTCAATGAAATGGATTGACACAGGCTGCAACAATGGGCTCAGCCATAGGAACAATTGTAAGAATGGCACAGGACAACTTGGAGTTTCCTTCTACTGTGCATAGGGTCACTGGGGGTCAGAATTTACTCAATGGCACTTAACAACAAAAACATATTCTAGATGAAAATTTGAAGACAAAGGAAATCAATGATGATTTGAAACATTCAGTGATGATCTCAACTCCCTGTCTTTACAGCTATTCAATAAACTCCAGTTGTGCCTCATTTTTGAGTACTTTTAATACAATGCTAGAATTTAATGTTAAGCAATTGTTGTTTTAATACAAAGTCAAACATTTACTTATTATAAAGCACTGAGATAATTACATAATTCAACTCTCTTTGGCAAAGCTTCCTCATGCAAAAATTGAAAACAGTAATAGTATTGACAATACACAGTGTATTGACCAGTAATTAAGAAGGTAATGTTTAAATTTTGAAATAAGTTCTTAGTACATAGTAAACACTGATAAGTTACTGTGAATATAATATACTCAAGTCACTAAATGCTTCTGATAAATCCAACTAATTTACACATATTGAAACTATTCAAAAATCATGGCTTCTGATATCAAATGACATTTTTTATTCTTTCCACTTTGTGTTATCTGTTTTGCAGGCAGGACACGAGCCAGTCAGGGTGCAGTATAGCATGGATGAAAAATACAACTTTCCTCTAGTTCTTAAATACTTCCTCCTCCCCATTCCCCTGACTACCATGACCCCAATTTTACCTTACAAATCCAGCTAAACAACAGGATTTACAATGGTTCAGATAAGAACTAGAAACACAGGAATCCATGACCAATGATCCCTTTAAACCAGTAGTGAGAGTGGCAATACTGAGAGGGTGGAGGGAAGAAGGGGTAGAAAAGGGGAACCAGTTACAACGATCTACAAATACTCACTTCTCTGGGAGATGGATAACAGAAAAGTGGGAAAAGGGAGAGTTCAACAGTGCAAAATATTACAAAATAATAATCATTGATAAATTCATCGGGGAGATCGGAGATGGAGGGGGAAAATGAGGTGCTGATACCAAGGGGTCAAGTAGAAAGAAAATGATTTGAGAATGATGATGGCAACAAATGTAAAATGTGCTTGACACAATGTATGTATGTATATATGTATAGATTGTGATAAGAGTTGTACAAGCCCCCAGTAAAATTACTTTAAAAAAAAACTTATAAACACACATTTTTCTGCTTTTTATTATATGACATTTACATTACTGTTTTCCTTAGTTACATGAACTTCAGTATCACATAGGTGTGTTGATTAGATAGCCATTTATTTCTCCACTGTTCTCACAGACAACTATTATTCAAGCATCTCGTCTCTTGTTAAGCAGTGACTAAAAATAAATTCAATGCTGAATTCTGCCACTCTTTGAAAAATACATAACCAAATAACAAAGAAAATACTTGCTTTATTCATTTCTAAAAGGACTTCTCTCAGTGTGAAAATTTGGATGCAGACATACACATGGTGAACTTTCTAGAGTACAGAGTATATGTAATCCATCCTTCCAAGCTTTATATGTATTAACTAATACTTTATATGTATTGACTCATTTTATCCTTCTAACAATATTATACTAGAAACAAATTATTGTGATGACGTGGTGTTACTTTTGAGTGCTAGCCCCAAAGTCAGCAGTTCTAAACCACGAGCTGCTCTCAGGGAGAAAGATGGGCTCCTTACTCCTCACATCACTTCCACCTGTTCTTGGGATTTCTATATGTCAGCTTCCATTTGTTGCCAGTAAGTTTAGACATTAAAGCTCTCTGGATAGGAAAGGAAAAAGAGATAAACTAACGTGTATAGAGAGCCACATGCCTAGTTTTAAAAAAAGTAGAGGTACTATAGCAATTACTTCAGGTAATCTGAAACTGAGTTCGTCTGCTTCTTGCAAGATCATGAGGTAGATAATATAGCACCTGGAATCTTAGAGAGAATAAACCAGAGGTTTCTGACAAGTAGCATAGCTTCTATTGATCCACTGTTGGCTAAATTTTGATACAAAAGGATCTTGATTTTTGAATGGGATAAAATATGAGAGAACACCTAATTCCATCTCATATGTTGTACATGAAACAACTGATACCCCAAGAATAGGTGTTTGTTCCAAATCACAAAATAACCAAGGAACTCCAACCTCAATGGATCTCCACATGCCCAGCTCTGAACTGCTCCTGGATGATACCTCCCTGCTACTCTCACTCAGGAAGGTCTTTCTGGCTTATGTGAAAAATCAGCACATGTCAGGAGCTCAGGATACGGGATAAAATAGCAGCTTTCCTATCGCAACATATACTTCTTCACACAGATGCGTGACATAATAAGTCTTGACTGAAATGGAAATTAGTTTTGAGTGGTGCCAATTTTACCTTGAATAAAATTTTAATGGCACTATTTCCAATTCAAGAAAATTAATTGCCTACAAGTGGATGAGCACTAGATCCTTAACCACTGCTCAGTTTCCAAGGACTCCTCAAAGGATAGCCTTGTTGGGAGACCCTGAACTCCATTTCTCTATCACTGGGGAACAGAGCAGTCACAAGTGCCCTTCTCCAGCACTTTACTGCATTGTTCTTCCATCATTGTTGATGCTGTTGCTACATTTGTTTTCATTTGACTGGTTGCTTTGCACTTTATTTCATCATGCGGTTGCAAGATCCTCTGCCTTTTGTGTACCCAACCCACAACTGGAAATTCCTTTCATCTTTCTTTGCTCTTCTGCCTAGGATACCAATAAAACCTCCATCTGTGTTAAAAATTAACATTGGTGTGCAGATTGAGCATAAAAATGTTCCTAGGCAAGCTTCAAATAAGTCTTGGTGATTGTATTAAATCTTTGTAATAGTCTCTGTCAAGCCAAACCCCATGTTCTCAGAGAAAATGACTTGCCGTATTTCTTCCAAATAAGAATTTGATTTTTTTTTCAGGAAACAGCCTAAAGCTAAAACAATAGACAATTAATTTGCTTAACACCAACTTAATTAAAACTCACTGGCTAAGCTTCTTTGTGTAGCATTTAATAGATGTGCATGTTTTAACACGGAACAAGAAATCTAACTTAGAATATTTGCTCTGCAAATTGTAGAACCGCAAGAGAATTCTTTGTTTTTCAGTCAAGAATGATTTAAAAGTTGCAATACAAAAAAAGTAGTTATAATTTGTGGCTAGAACTCCTGTCCTGTGATAACAATCAGGATGTCTTAAAATAAATGCTAATGACCTCTAGTCATATGAATGATGAAGAATGGAGTATTCATGATTTCCCAAGATCGTTTTGTCTAATCAACAGTTGAGTTCAATGTCTCTCAAGTAGGTGTTAGTATGTGAAATATTTCTAACAGGCCCAGCAGAAAATTTATCAGCATCAATAATGCACTCAAATAAGTTCAGATAGTAAATGAAAAGTTTGTTTCACCCAGTGACGATGAATCTACAAGAAAGCAGCAATGGTCCTGCAGATTTTACACTTTCTCCTTACTGCAGAGTACTCATTACACAAAAGAAGCCAAAGTGCGCACACACACAAGACCACTGCAATGAAACAAATGCAGAAAACAGAAATTGGGGGAAATAAAAGGATAAGCAGAGGCGAAGAGGAGAGAGTGGGAAAGGGAGGGTTTGAATCAGTTCAAGGAAAATATAGTGGGCATTCAATTTACATCAGGAGCCATACCAAAAATGAAACAAAGATAGGGTACACATAGTCAGAATAGGAATGAAAAACAATTACTGTCCCATATGACGTGTGCACAATAAAGCTGTACATAGACAGAAAGTGCTGAGGGATCACCTCATGTTACCAGAATAGGGCTCATGAGAAAAGTTGATCTTTCAAGTGCCAAAAGCAAATATATTTTTATCTGAGTCCCTTCCTCCATGATGCCAAGTTGGAGGCCTGATATCCTGTGGAGGTTGCTGTTGCCGTTGTTGTCATTTTTGTTGTTGTTGTTGTTGTTGTTAGGTGTCCTGGAGTCAATTCCACCTCAGCACCCGCGGGGACAGCCGAGCTCAATGCTGCACAATGTCGAGCTGTCCCGACAGCAAACAGAGAAAACTGTGAGCAAAATCCATGCCCTCAAATGAATGACTGCTAGCTGCCCAACCTTGTGTTTAACGGTCCTATGCGTTACCCACTAAGTTATCAGGAACCCTGTCCCCACAAGGATAGCTAAGGTTTAGTCCATGTTTGCCTTCATTCTGAGACTGTCTTTTTCCATTTTCTTCTCTAAATGCCCTTCTGGAGTAGACCTTGCTGTACTGAGGCCTACTGAGCTAGTGTTCCTTCTTTGGGTGAAATGTTCCACTTTGTTAGTCACAATCTGTTTCTTAAACAAACAGAGTTTGTTACTCTCTTGCAGGCAGTATATGAGCATAAAATATGATCGTTGTTAATCAGAAATTGTTTATTTGACTTTGCATTAGAAATTTATTGGCACAATCATGCACTCTGCACCTTAACTGACTTAGAGCAGCGGCAGCAGTAACGACAGTTACAGTTCTAACAAAGCATACCTGAGGTGAACTCCCATGGTGATGCGAGCCAAGAAACCAAACCACGCCACTGCCTTGGAGTTGACTTCAACTCCTACCAACCACATACCACATTCCTGAGGCTTTTGCTGTTGGTAGATGCCCTCTAGTCTCTTCTGACTCATAAGAATACTACATGCACCAGAACAAGGCACCACGAGTTCTAGGCCAGCCCCGCAACTTTTGCTAGGCTTGAGCACATCGTTGTACCCACTAGGATGATCCATCTTATGGAGGGCCTTCCTCTTTTTCTCTGCCACTCTACCCACCAGCGTGTCCTTTTCCAGGGATGGTCTCTCCTGATAGCAGGTGGAAAGTACACGAGGGGAAGTGTCGTCATTCTTGCATCTTAGGAGTATTCTGGCTCCAGTTTTTGGCAAGACAGGTAAGTTTGTTCCTTGATGGTCCCTGGTCCTTTCAATATTCTTCACCAGCAACATAATTCAAATGTATTGAAATGCATGTTTCACTTTCACATGCATATGAGGCCATTGAGAATACCAGGGACTTGGCAAGGTGTGCCTCAGTTCTCACAATACAATACTTATTTTTCATCCATTAGAGTTCTTGGATTCACTAAATAGAATGAATCCTTTGAGTTCTTACTGCAGCTTTCATTAACATTAATTGCGGATCCAAGTAAAATGAAATCCTTAACAACTTCAGGCTTTTCTCTGTTTATCATGACGCTACCTAATGGACCACTTAGGAAGATTTTTGGTGTTCTTTACATTGAGCTTAATCCATTCTGAACGCTATAATCCATGGTCTTCATCAAACCCTCCTCGTTTTCGTCAACTAAAGTTGAGTCATGGATGAGTGGGTACGGGCAAGCTAAGAAATGCAGAGATGTGTTAAATCTAGACACATTCCGCTTATATCCTCTGAGGCACAAAACTGTCAGCAGAATATCTGTCCTGTCTCCCAACAGGAAACAGAGACTGCAGATAATCACATGGCAGATTCTCCCAGGGGAAGGCCCTGCACATATCTGATAAAAGGATGATGCTGAACCAATGATACTGGTGTCACCAGGTCGCTACAAAAGAATTCTCCCAGGAAGAACTCCAGACAAGGCTTTGCATATTCATGAACACATGCAGATTTTAAGACCACATCTATAGGGCTAGAACAAATGATACTGTACCTGTTTGGACTACCAGGTTATGTTTCTTCAGATCATGGAGCACATTTGACAGTCCAAAGTATGCCACAGTGGGTCAAGAAAGATTATCGTTAAATGGATATACTTTATTTCATACAAGTCTCAGGGTAATGCTTTGATAGAGACTTGGAATGACCAGCTGACATACTTGTTATCCAAAGTGGGTAACATAAAGGTATGTCTTCATTAGAGTGGGTTTATGTACTGCATGAGAAGGATCTCATTCCCAGAAAATGTTAAAAGTAGAGATCTCTGTACAGTGAAGCTCCTGGATCTAGAAGACGTAACAGCAGGAGCCAGAGGTTGGAACAGAGTGGCGGACTTCTTAACGCACTGAGAAAGTAAAGCTGACGGTTTTAGTCTAGGAGACTGGCATATGGAGTAGGGTGCTTCTGGTCACTTAATTGGGAAACAGGGCTAGTTGACCCATAGAAATGTAGCTGAGGCCTTTGGGCTGAGGCTTCAGTGGGATAATTCAGGCCATTTGATTCAGAGAGCTGGGTTTGCTGACTCATGGAGCTCAAGCTAAAAGCATTCCATTGAGACTTGTAGTAGAGTTTTATACCCCTTTCAGCATTTGTTAGCAGACCTTAAAGAACTTGGTAACCTCTCCTGAGCATTTCTCACTCGCATTACAATGTGCTAATATCTTTAATAAACTTCGTAATTACTAATTTTGTCTTTGATGTCTCTGTAGCCATTGTAGAGAATATAAGAACCAGCATATATAATAGAAAACATTATGGTAAACCAAAATTTATACCATCTACATATTTTGGCTTTTTGTTTTGTTTTGTTTTGTTTTTTGGGGGGGCATCACTGTTCTCGGTGGTGGGAGTAGGAGGCCCAGCCCCAATGTTGGAATTGAACCTCCATCTCAGTGGGCTGCAGTCCCGCTCACAACCACTATGCCACCGGGGCTCAGCCCCATATTTTGGCTTTTAATAAGCATTCCCCCAGTCTTGATGCCACATTCTTTTTTATATAAGGCAGTTTCTCTGTGTATTTTCTCAGTATACAGATTGAATAAGCACAGCAAGAAGAGATCACTCTGACACACCTTTCCTGATTTTAAGGCACATCAATTCCTTTGTTTTGTGTGCATAACTCCTTCTTGATCCATGTACAGGTTCAAGCACAACGAAATGTTCTCAAATTGAGAACATGAGCACAATGAAATGTTCTCGATTTGCCACAATCCTCCTCAATGCTATCCATAACTTGTTATGATCCCTAGAGTTGCATTCCATGGAAGAGTCAGTGAGGGATAAGTAAACATCTCTCTGCTATTCTCTGCTTGCAGCCAAGGTCCATCTGACATCTAAATGACATCTCTTGTTCAGTTTCCTCTTCTGGAGCCATCTTGCATTCTCTGTAGCACCCTGTTTTTAGCAAAATTTCACTAGCCTGTAATGTCAATGATAGTCTATCATTTGATAATTCTGTTGCATTCTTTACTAGAGCAGGAACATTCACCTTTTCCCAAGAAGTGGGTAAGAGGTTTCACCTGCTGACCTTGAGGTTAGCAATCTAAGTCCTGACAGAGCTCTGTGATGGTACTATATGTTCTATTTCCAGCATCAGCAGCAACTGTCCATTCCCGAATCAGCTTGTTTGTCTGAGTACTAGGTTTTAATTATGATTTATGTCTATTTTTCTGAACCTTTGGTAACTGGTAGGTCACTTAATTTCTTATTCTTTATTTTCTATTTTTCTTTCTTTTATTGTATGCACAAAGATTTATTCTATTTTCTGAGAGTGAATTTTATATTCTAACTATTCTATTATTTCTTCTTCAGATCTTATTATTTACATCTCTTTATTTTAAACATTATTTCAGTTTTTCCTGCATTACCTTGGTAGTGATGCTATAATATTGATTTGTTTATAATATATGAGTGGGTATACCCCCAAAGATGCTGCTAGTGAAGCATTAAACAATGCACTATGTATTAGTGCACGCAGTGGCATTGCCTAGGAAGGTGCTTTCTGGTCACAGTTTCACTCAAACCTCTTTTTCTTCTGGATTCCTAATCTAAGAGAACAGCAGGAAACTGTGAAGTTTTCTTTCCTGCTTGGGAAAAATGCCACGGAAACTGTTGTTATGTTGCACACAGCTTACAAGGATAGTGCTATGGGAAAAAATTCAAATGTATATATGGTTTTCTCTTTTCAAAATAGATGAAATGTCAATTGATGTTAAACCTTGTTCTGGACATCTAACAATGTCAGTTTATGGTGCATTTGGATCTTGTTCCACCAAGCCAGGCTGTTCATCAATCTTTCTTTTTAGAGTTCTGAAAAGATTGAGTAACAGTGTGCAACAAAAAAAAAATGCCTGATTTGTGGCAGACTGGGACTGCTTTTGCCACAACAATTACGCAACTGCTCACGCAGACATCTCAGTGTCCCAGTCTTTGGCAAAATACAGTATGCCTCCCTTGCCCCATGCACCTAACTCACCTGAACTCACACTGTGAATCTTATTTTTGTTTCCTCAAATGAAAAGGGACAGGAAAGGACAATGATTGATGACATAGAAGAGTTTTAAAAAGGGGGAGTTGCTTTCAGTCATCCAAACAAATGAGTTTGAAAAATGTTTCCACAATGTAATCACAGATTTGATAAATATACTAAGTATAATGAAAAATGTATTAAGTATAATGGAGAGTACTTTGAAAGTGACAAGGTTATTTTTAAAATACTAAATGCATACTTTGAGAAAATCCTGCTTATTTATACTCTTTTGTATGTGTATTTTATCATTCTGAAATTTTTATGGATGGGATTCTATGATATGATCTTTGGCTTAAGATTTTAACTATTGGATACCATTGAAATGTAAACACTTATTTTCATTTCCTTTAACTAATTACCAGCATCTGCTTTAGTCTCCTTCAAATTCCATCCTACCTACATAAAACTTTTATACCAATCTATTGAGTGACAAAGGAATTCTTGACAATCAAAAAGGTAAATTACACTTAAAATCATGGGGAAAAACAAGAGTATTTCTGACCTTGGAACTCCTAATGCACTTCTATATTTCTATCTTATTTTTCTGCTAAACATGTTTTTCTTATTGTGTCTTCTCTTTTTATTTTCCCACCTTCATTTCATTATAATAGACTAATCTTAATTTTACTTAGACAAAATATAACATGTAATTTGTTCATGTACATATGCTCAAAAGCACACATCTACTGAAGTCAAGCTGATTCTGACTCAAGACAATGTGATAAGGCATAGTAAAAACACTGGATTTCCAAGACATGGGAGCAAACTGACTCAAGTTTTCCACCTGGAGTATTTGATGGGTACAAACAATAAACGTGTGCTTAGCAGCCTAGCACTTAACTTACTGTACAACCAGGATTCTTTTGTATACAAACAGAGGTACAAAATATTATGTTTATCATATGTGACTATATTTAAAGTAAATTAAATTTAAAGTACAGCTACTTAGTCATACCAGATACATTATGAGGATTCAGTAGACACATGTGACCAGAGATTATGGTATTAAATAACACAGATGCAGAATAATTCAATCATTACCGAAAGCTATATTAGACAACACTCAACTAGTTTTAAAATATTATCAATTGTCAAAACTTTAAACACCGTATCTTATAAATAGATGTGCTTGGTTATGGTAGATACAGCAGTCAGGCTTATCCAATTTCAAATTCAGTTTAATTTGTCTCTTGCTTGTCTCTACTCTATATAAAAAATAAATACTTTCAAGCTTCCAGACAGCTAAGGATGTGGGAACATTTGTGGTAACATGTGAACAAATATGAGAACAGAAACCTAGTCCATTTCCCCTCTCCCTTTCTTAGCCCAACCCATAAAACATTTCTATTTTCTCTTAAACAACTAGCTTAAGATTGGTAATTAATCATCTCCACTCAATTAGAAAATAGAAATAGAAATGTTTAAAAGTGAAGTCAAGGATGTGGGCCATATTATATCTGGAAAGCAAAACATTAAAATGAAATAGAGAGATAAAGACTTTGAGCTAATGCCACTGCTAATCTACTTTCATATTTTTCTCATGTGAGAAAAATGTATCACAATGTGTTGTAGTTTTGCTGTTCTACTGCTTGAATCCAGAGAACATTTTTAATATGGACTCTATCCAAGGGCCAATTAGCTACTTTCCACTTCCTCTAGAGTAAATCATAAGAATCCTATGATGAAAGAAATCCAAAATCCCTGCAAGTCAACTCCTCATCTTTACACAAAATCTGTTTCCTTCCTCAACCTCACAACCTAAAAGCATTTCCCACAGAGATTATCATAGAATTGTCTATTGTCTGACCTCTTTGGAGTATAAGCTTCATGAAGTCACAAACCTGACCTGAATTTTTATGACTATTCATTTTTATGACTATTCATTCAACTAGATTGTCATTTAGTTGACTTATAATAATTAAATATTGAATGAAAAATAAATATTGCAAGTTATCTCTTTATGGAACTTAACACAGACTTGACTACTCCAGAGAACACAGGCTATAAATTAAATGGAGATGATTAATTAGCAATCTTAAACTAGTTATTTAAGAGAAAATAGAAATGTTTTATCAACTTTGGACTGCACTGTGTGGCTTCAGAAGGGAGGAATGAGGAAGAGACTGCCTCCTTAAAAATTTACATTCCAGTGGTATCTTTTAAAAAAACTTTGTTACCTAATAACCATAAAAATGATAATCCTTGGTAAAATTCTTGTCACATAAATGCCCCCACTCTACTTGCCATTTGATTTTCACTATGATTAAATCACTGGTTTTCTTCATTTCAATGAAAAAGGAATAGTTGAGAATTCATCCTATTTATCTAATATTATACAGCTCTTGAATGATTGTGCCAATCCTGGAATAAATCATTGCCAATAGGATTTAGTTTTATTAGTCTCCTGACAACCCAATATGCATTACAAATTGTTCTTTAAGACAACACTAAATCCACAATTTCCCTTAGACGCTGAATTCTCTTAAAGAGACATCCACCTAGAAATGTTTGTCCTTTGGTATTCTGATATGTATTAAATTATTACAGTTTGCTAGATAGTTACATTTGTGCATCTTATGTTTAGTTCTCTGTAATAGAGAACTGATCTATTGCAAAATGTTCACCGTCACCTGAATCTCCCATCTTATCAATGACTACTAGTCTTTCTGTTTATGTTGACACACAATTCAAAATAATACAGCTCACACAGTCTTTCAAAATATTCCTTTAGACAGTGATCCTCTCATGAATTGAATTTGAATGTATTATAGCTATCTACTTGTCTATAAAGACAGGCATGATTCAATTAGATCACAATTAATTCAGCACTTGTCACATACAACACACCCTATTAACTTTTGTAAGAGAAAATAAACATGGAAACAGTGTTCTCTACCCATAAAAATACTCTTGTTCCATTAGGAAGGACTAAATATATTGACAAAAATGAGAATATGCTTGAATGCAGAATTCAATACCCAAATAAGAAAAAACTTATTTTTACTGATTTTACTATAAAACTAAAGTAGTCACAATTGGACCCCCCCCCTCCCCAACAAACAAAGAAACAAAAATCAGTAGCGTCATAAGCATGGTAAGCTAATCAAGTTGAAGTTATCAAGAAGCTTAATTGTATCTGTAATCATGGAAGTAATCGTCAAGAGATCAGAAACAAATTTCATTGGACAAACCAGCTTCAAAACACCTCTTGACAGTGTGAAAAACAAGTATGTTCCCTTCAGACCTAAGGTGCACCTGATGCAGGCTACAGTATCTGAATCACTTCAAAAGCATGTAGAAACTGGACAAAAATTAAAGAATTTTAAAAGAATTGATTTGGCTGAGCCCCGGTGGTGTAGTGGTTGTGCGCGGGACTGCGGCCCACTGGGTTGGAGGTTCAATTCCAGCTCCCAGGAGCAAAGGCTGGGCCTCCTACTCCCACCACCTGAGGGCAGTGATGCCTAAAAAAAATAAATAAATAAAATAAAATAAAAAGAATTGATGCATTTGAATCAGTGTGTTAGCAAAAAAATATTGAATTTAGCATGAACTGCCAGAGAATGAACATGTGTACTTTGGCAGAAGTATAGACAAAACAGTCCATGATAAAAAGAGTGTCAAAACTATGAACAGTAATTGGAAAACATGGTCTTAATGATTGAATAAAAAAAGCTCAACATCACATGAAAGACTTTTGCAAACTCCTCAATATCTTCATTCTAAGTACAATTTTCCAACAACACAAACAATGATTATACACATTCCACCTTCTAAGAAACATTGTGGCTGCATTTTTTCCAGGAAGAATGTTTGTTCTTTATCATTCAGTGGTACGTTCAATATTCTTTTGAAATACTGAATTTCAAAATTCAAATGCACTGATTATTTTTCAGCCTTCCTTATTCAATGTCCAAATTTCACAAGTTCAAATTTCAATGAGAGGATTGAAAATACTCTGTTTGCATCAGGTCCAACTGCCTCCTCAGAGTAATGTCCTTGCTGTTCAACTCTTTAAGATGCTCTGACCTCTGCATATGTTATGTAGCAAAGTTTTGGTGTATTCATTTTATACTCATTTAATTCAATAATTGGTATTATTATGTTTATTTATTTTACTACCCAGCAGTTGTAAGTATCCAGATTCTATGCATTCGATTTTTAAGTCATCTTATTGTTGTTTTCTAATTTTACAGCATTGCGATCAGAAGAGATGTGGATTGTATTTTGGTATTTTAAATTTGTTGAAGCTCTCCTTGAGTCCTAAATATGTTCCATTTTGCAAAATATTCAATTTGCACTGGAAAATAATTCATACTGGGCTGTTATTTTATCATTTGTCTGTCACATTGTCTTACCACAGTGGTTTGATATTGCAATGGTGAGAAAAGCTATATCACTGGTATTTCAAATACCAGCAGTCACTTCTGGTATCAGCAGAGCTTCAGGCTAGGAATAGACCATAAAGAAGAAATAGGCTGTCCATTTCTGAGTAATCAACCACTGAAAACTTGATGAGTAGCACAGAGACCTTATCAGGTACTAAAACTAACACGAATAGCAGTAGAAGTGGCTGATATAGTGCCAGCAGGTGGGCCCTTCATTTTGGACGGTCCTCAAATCTGCCTGAAGGGGAGCTGCCTTCTCAAAGTGACCAGCATGGATAGGAACTGCATTTGCTGGTGAGACAGGCCTCCCATGATACGAGACAACTGTGAATAGCTATTAATAATTGAAATTTGAATGTATGAAGTATGAGTGTGGGAAAAATTGAAGTCTTCAAAAATGAAATGGAAGGCATTAAACTGGTATCCTGGGAATTAGTGAGCTGAAATGGACTAATGGAGGCCATTTTTATTCAAACGCTCATATTGTTTACTATGCTGGGAATGGCACTGAAGAGAAACAGTGTCACAACCAACTTCCAAAAGGACAATTCAGTATCAATTTTGAAGTACAATACTCTCTGTGTTAGGGTAATATCTATCTGTATACAAAAAATTGCACCAATCACTAAAGCTGGTGATGCAAAGATTGAAGAATTCTGATCATTTCTTTGACCTGAAATCAGTCAAACAGCAACAAGATGGTTTGATCATTATTTCTGATTGGAATACAAGTGCTGGAAAAAAGGAGAAAGAACAGAATTTGGAAAACATGGCCTTAGTGAAAAATAAAGCTGGAGATTGCATGATCAAATTTTGCAATCTCTGTTTCATAGAGAATATCTTTTTCAACAATACAAGTGGCAACTGTACTCATGGATGTCATCAGACGGAGTTCACAGAAATCAAACTGACTACATCTGTGGGAAGAGGCAATGAAAAAACTCTGTATCAGCAGCTAAAATCAGCCCATATGGAATAGACCATCAATTGCTCATTTGCAACTTCAAGTTGAAGCTGAGGGAAATAAAAACAAGTCTGTGAGAGTCAGAACACAATATTGAGTCACTCCCACGTGCATTTCAAGAACATACTAAGAAGAAAATTGATGCATTGAACACTATTGGCAGAAGACCTGGTGAGCTGTGGGAGAACATCAGGAACATCGTTCATGAAGAAAGCCACGATCATTAAAAGACAAGAAAGATCAGTGTGCGTGCCAGAAGAGATGCTGGAACTAGCTCTGACCATCAAGAAGCTAAAGCAAATGGGAGAAACGAAGAAGTCAAAGAACTGAACAGAAAAATATCAAAAGACAGCTCCAGATGACAAAGAAAATATTATAATGAATTGCACAAAGACTTGGATTTAGAAAGCAAAAAAATCCCAAAGACATTGTGGCAGTTGCTGGGTGCCATCAAGTCAGTTGCCACACTTCGAGATACTGCACAACAGGATACTGCACGATCCCGGGCCATCCTCACAGTTGTTCCTATGTCTGAATTAGCCCACTGATGAAGCTACTGTGACAATTCATCTCAGGACTTTGGCCTTTTTTGCTGCCCATCCACTTGACCAACTATGGTGTCCTTTTCCAGGGACTCACCTCTCCTGACAAAATGTCTGCAGTGTGTAAGATGAAGTATTGCCATTCTTGCCTCTAAGGAGACTGGCCCTATTTCTTCCAGACAGCTCAGTTTGTCCTTTTCATAGAACATGGTCCTTCAATATTCTTCACAGCATCACAATTCAAATGTATTGATTCTTCTATGGTCTTCCTTATTCACTGTCCAACTTTAACATACATATGATGCATTAGAGAATACCATGGCTTGAGTCAGGTGCACCTTAATCCCCAAAGCACGATCCTTGTTCTTCAATACTCTACAGAGGTCTTGTGTAGCATATGGATCCATACAACATGTCTTTTGATCTCTTGACTGTTGCTTCTATAAACATTGATTGTGGACCCAAGACAAAATCCTTGACCACTTCAAATTTTTCCATTTATCGTGATGTTACGTATGGGACAAGTTGTGAAAATTTTGGTCTTCCTTTCTTTGAATTATAATACATATTGAAGTCCTTGATTTTCATCAGCAAGTGCTTTAATTCCTCATCACTTTCAGCAATTAAACTTGTGCTATCTGAGTATTATAGGTCATTAATAAACCATCTTCCTATCCTGATGTCATACTCTTCATCATATAATCCAGCTTCTCTGATGATTTGTTCAGCATATAGATTGAATAAGTATGATGAAAGGATACAACTCAGATGCATACCTTTCCTGCTATGAAGTCATGCACTAAACCCTTGTTATGTTTGCAGACCTGCCTATTGATCAATGTACAAACTCCACAATAGCACAAGGAGGGATTCTGGAATTCCCATTCTCCTTAAGGTTATGCATGGTCTATTATGGTCTACACAGTTGAATGCCTTTGTATACTCAATGAAACACAAGTAAACATGTTTCTGCTATTCTCTGCTTTGACTCCAAATCCATCTGACATTAGCCATGACACCCCTTTTCATACATCCTCTTCTGAATTAAGCCAAGTTCTTCTCAATATAGTGAATCTATGTACACCTTCTATCAACCCTGATGACGCCTGCATAATTTGATATTTTTGAGAGAATCATTTATATTATAATTCAAATCTTAAATTTTTTCTTTGGTTCTTTCATCTTTATATATCCAAGAGGAAAAAAATATGATCAACATGTATCTTGCATAAAGAACTGAAGGAAAAAATGAAGACTTTAGTTGCAATATTAAAAGACTCTATGAGCAAAATATTTAACTAAACAGGAAACATCATTAAAGATGGAAAGCATGCACAGGTTCACTAAATTGAAAAATAACTCGTGAACATTCAACCATTTCAAGAGATAGTATATTATCAAGAAATGATGGTACTGAAGAAAATAACTTTAAGCTCATCGAAAGCATTAGAGGAAAATAAGCCTTCGAGATTTGACAGAATTTCAATGAAAATGTTTCAACTCGCTGATTGAACACTGCTCAGAGTACTCACAAGTCTATGCCAAGAAATTTGGAAAAGAGCTATCTGACCAATTACTGAGAGAGATCAATATTAATACCATTTCTAAAGCTACATGACCCCACAAAAGACAGAAACTATCAAACAATATTATCGATATTATATTCAAGTAAATTTTGCTAAAGATAATTAATAATGGTTGCTAGCAAGAGCACTGTATTCAGAAGAGGACATTGGGCTAGGAATATCATTGCTGATGTCAAATAGAACTTGACTCAAAGCAGGTAATAGCAGAAAAATCTTTACTTGTGTTTTATTTATAATGCAAATGGATTTGACTGTGTAGATCACAACTAACTACAGGTACCTTTGAGGAGAATGATAATTCCAGAAAGTTCATTTTGCTCATATAGATCCTGTACATGGATCAAAAAGCATGTGTTGGAACAGAACAATTGCATGGTTTAAAGTAAAGAACAATGAGTGTCAGAGTTGTATCATTTCACCATTCACTTAGTCAAACAGTGTTCTGAATAAATAATCTAAGAAACTGGGCTATAGGGCAAAGAACTCAACCTCCGTCTAGGAAAGAAAGCTGAATAACAACCAATGATAAAGAGACGACACAATACTGTTTGCTGAGAGCTAGCAGGACTTGACATACTGACAGATGAAGATGCAGGATTTCAACCTTCAGTTTGGGATACAACTGAGTATTAATAATACCCAAATCCTCACAACTGAATTAATAGGTAATAATATGACAAAAGGAGAAAGATTGAAGTTACCAAGGATCATCCTTCTTGGATCTACCATCAGTAGTCACAGAAGCAGCAGTCAAGAAACTAAACAATTCTTTGGATTAGGTAAATTTGCTGCACAAGACTGCTTTAAATTGTGGAAGGATATTATTTGTAGGACCATGACCTAAACCATAGTATTTTTCAATTGCCTGACATGCATGTGAATGTTGGTCACTGAAAAAGGTAGACTGAAGAAGAATCAGTGCATCTGAATTTTCAAATTAATATTGAAAGTACAATGGAGAGTCACATAACAAAAACCTGTCTCTGTCTTGGAAGAAGCACTGCCAGAATACTTCTTTGCAGGGAAGATGGCGAGTGTCTGTCTTATGTGCTTTGGAGAAGAACCCCTAGAAAATGACATCCTGCTTGCTACAGTAAGAGTTCAGTAAAAAGAAGTCACCTCTTGATAAAAATAGATTGATACCTTACAACAATGGGCTCAAATAGAACAGCAGTTGTGAGACTGGCCCAGGATCAGACTGTTTTATTAGGTTGTACGTAAAATAGTCCTGAGTTGGAGCAGACCTAAGAACACCTAAGGACAACAACAAACTGTTAATGGGTTGAGTTTTCAGAGTTTGTCTATGAGGTCAAGTTGTTTGATTGAATGGTCTCATGTAGTTTTGTGTTCTGAGCTCATTTTGATCGTTTTTTTTTCTTTCTTTTTTCATTATTTAGTGTCTAGTAAATGTCTGTTTCCTCTCTTGAATATTTATGAAATATTCATTATTGCTGCCATATTATATCTGACATAACCTCACTGGAAATTTCTTTGTGGTTAAAAGAAAGCTTGAGTTATCCCAGAGGAGAAATCATTTAATTAATATTTAAAATGTGCTTAACAAATGTTTGAGTTATCTTGAGCAGTCAGCTTGAACACATGAAACTAAATTGTAAGGGCATTTTTTTTCAAAAAGGAAAAATTTCCCTTACTCATTGCTTGTATAAATCACTATAGTTCTCAAACCAGTTTGAGAATAATAGGAGAATAATAGGAATTTGAATGAAAATAAAAGATGGTATTATCTTTTTAGTTAGCTACAGATTAAGATAGCTTCAGAGATGCTGTTACCATGTACAGGTCTTTACAGAGAAAGCCAACCTGCGTTTGATTCTCTCCTTACCACTACACAATAGTTATGACTCTGTTTCAATAGTTATTACCCTGCTTTTGCAGGGCTTATTTTCCTTCTTTTTCTGTTGAAAAATAAGTACCGGAAAGCTTAAGTAACATGCTCAGGGATACACAGCATGAAAGTAATTTACATAAAAATCAATCCTAGGTTTTTGTTTTTTAAAAAATTCTAAAGCCTGTGATCCTTTCTGCAGATGTTGCCAACGCCAACTGCTATTCAGAGATATAAAAAGATAAGAACTAAGAAAAGATCAATGCATTCAGTGAGCACAAGTCTTCTAGACACCTTTAAGATTGAATTACACTAGGGTGGAAAAGGCTAGTGAGACATACTTCAAAAGAATGCATATTCTTTTGTAAAAAGAAATCTTTCTTGATCCCAACTGCATAGCACTGTGATGAAGCAATCCTGCAGACACTCAAATTTCTTCTTTGGTTTTGGAAAATAGCTCATTGTTTTTGAATGCCTTGTGACCCATATTGAGACCAAGGATTCTTTTTTCCACAATCAAACATCTGACAGAACATGGACATGTGAGAAGTGTACAGTGAGGTCTGCTAAGCCAAAGATCTGGCAATAGATTTTGATCTATCGTTTGACTTCTGAAGGCACAAACCATGAAAAGCTTAGTCTAATCATGGTTAAGACTAGATGAAGGGGTGATAAAAACTGCACAAATACAGAAAATGTTATCAGAACCAAAAGTTAAAAATAATCAAAAGGTACTGTCCACAGAATAAGCAAGCCAACAATTTTGAAACATAAGCATATGTTATATACATTAAAAATGTATTTAGAAACCACGTGAAATACAACTCACGTACCATTGGCCAAGAACCTAATATCCATTGGATATTCTTTGCGAAACCTCTTGCAGGGCTCCTCCAACTTCGGCCCACAGGCCACATGTGGCCCACCGAGGGCATTTATCTGGCCCACAGCTAGGTGTTTTTGCCATTGCCACTGTCCTGCTTCGCAACTGACTCATCCTAGTCCCACAGTGAATTTTTTCATACTTTTATTTTTAACTATAGTGCAACCCTCCAACAGTCTGTGGGGCAGTGAACTGGTTCTCTGTTTAAAAAGTTTGAGGACTCCTGCTCCAGTCTCTGTCTACTTTTAAATGTTCCCTGGACATCTTAATGCAGAATCAAAAAGACTTTGCTTTATTTGATTTTTCAGTACCTTTTATGAAACTAATCTCCATTATATCTGTCCATTATTTTTTTTACTAGAAGATTATAGATATTGGGGAGGCAGGGGGTGGGTGAGGAATGTCAGAGAACCAGTCTGTGTGACCATGATGTGTAGTAGATAGGATCAGACCACAGGCATCAGAAGACCACAAACATACAAACAAATAAAAACATATTTTTGAGAATGAGGGGGACCAGAGGAAAGACTCCAAAGTCATCTTTAGACAATGGGACATCTCCTCACAGAATGATCACAAAGAAGGGATAAACAACCAGGTTTCATCATAGCACCAATGAAACACAAAATATTCCTCTGCAGGGGAGCCAAAGGGACTAGGAATCAGGCTTCAAAGAACATAAAATCATATCATTGTGTGCCCACCTTCCCTTTTAGGATCACTGAAGACCAGTGATGAGAGTGGCAATCCTGGGAGGGTGGAGAGAATGTGGGGTAGAAAGGGGGAATGGATTATAAAGATCTGCATATAAACTCCTACCTGGAGTATGGACATGGTGAAGGGAGACATGGGACAGTGTACAATCTGACAAAGTAATGATAATTTACAAATTATCAAGGGTTTATTGGAAGGGGATTATGGCAAGGACGCAAAAAATATGAGGAGCTAATGGCAAGGGCTTAGAAAGAAAGCAAATGTTATGAGAATAATGAGGAGAGCAGATGTACAGATATGCTTGACATGCGAAGGACTTATGTACGGATTGTGATGAGTTGTATGAGCCCATGATAAAAGGATTTAAAAATTAAAAATATAAATAAATAAAAAGGAAAGCCTAAAAAAGACAATGTATAACTCTCCTCACATTTACATAGACAGTTTTCTTCTAAATAAGTCTGATGCATTTCATAGCTGCTCCTTGGGTTTGCATGGTTATTAATATCTTTCATATTTCAAATATCCCAATCCAATGAAGCTGCCATTAATTCAATGGTTCTAAAATCAACTGAAAATATCTCTGGTCTATGCTTTGATGAACACAGCCTGAGGCCTTTTCAAAGTGATTCTTCTCCTTGATTATGTTCTTGGAAATTATTTTGGATATATAAAAGCCATTTTTTCAAAGATAGGGATATTTTATTGTCCATTTGACTGACAAGAAATGATTTCAAATTGCTTGATAACAAGCAATTCAAAAAGAGTATTTTCAATCCCAGGGTTTTTCAGTAAGTTTAACAATATGTGAATGAAAAGAGAAACTGTGAAAAGATTACAAGTAAAACAAAGTCAGTTAAGGAAAATATACATGAGTATTCAAAGAATAATCTTACTCATTTAAAAAAGCAAAATGTTGGTGATTTTATAATTTAAAAAAATTAACATTCTGTCATTTATCTACATCAGCAAGTTGAATGGTATCTTGATAATATTTTTATTCTCCATTACCCATCAGAATTGTCATCATTTCTGTAATATGCATTTCCACCAAATTTCTTACCAAAAATTCAACACAGTTCAATGGTTTGGGTCTTGTTATATTTAACAGAATAAAACAAAAAGCATGGATGTCAAATTGAACTGATCTGAATCTGTTCCCAAGCAACACTCTACATAGTGCAATTATTGGGGTGGCATTAATTACTTAAAATGATCCTCATTCTAGCAGTAATCTTTCATTGTGTGCAACATTATGAATCCTGGTCTCTAAACTCATGGTTCCAATTCCATTTCGAAGTGAATAATCTGTTCTATTATTGAGACAGAATTACTGTAGGATATATGGTGAGTACCCATTTTCCTATGGTAGTATATGGTCTGTGCCTTACCCATCATCTTTTTAAAACTTATATGTATTCATTATTAACTCCATTACTCCAGTTAATGGATTAACTCCAATTTAGCTATCTCTTCAATAGGGAAATTGTCAGGTGCCTGCTACAATGAGAAAATCAGGAGCATGTTGTAAAAGAACTGGCTGAGACTAGACCTACACCAGATCTAGACTAAAGCGTCTACTCATATGAGAAGAACAGATGTGATCAGTATGTCCTCTACTTAACCTTTTTGACAGCAGACACCAAATCACACCACCATCAAAGATCTAGTTGTGGGCAAGAAGTAAGCATGAATATAAACTAAGTTTGAGTCTCTCAATGATGAACATGAATTAGATACTAATTACCACTCTAAGAAAATGACTGACCCAGTCTCCGTTAGTCATTTTGACTGAACTGGGCAACTTTGGCAAGGGAGGAATGGAAGAGAATGAATTAATTTGGAAACACATTACATTTGAAAGCTGAGTTTCCTATGCCCATAAACAGTTACAGTCTCAGATACCCACAGGTTGGTCACCATGAAACAGTAATGCCTCAATGGCAGTGAGCTTGGTTTTGCTTGGCTTGGGTGGCACATTGAGTGTGGCAGATGCAATGTGGGCCAGCTAAAATAAGGCACCATAAATACGTGGCTTCCCAAAGGCATTGGTCGAAAGGAATCTAAGGTCAAATCTGCAGGTCAGTCACTAGATTCAGGAGACTAGAATGGTGGCAGAAAGCTGGAGAGGGGAAGGGACATGGTCTATAGATGTTGTGTGACAGATGGAAGAAGGGGTCTCCATGTAGTGGTGACAATGGAAACTAAAAAAAGTAGAAATATTTGAAAGATATCAAGATGTCAGAGGAGTAGTTTGCAGTCACTCTCCCACTAACAGATGTGAAGAAGGGGGATCCTCATGAATATCTTCAAATTGATGCCTCAGAAAGTGGACAAAAGATAAAATCACAGAAGAAATATAGGAGAGAATCTATTAGAATCTTGAATTGAAGTGAATACCCCTTCAATATTGTGGCAGTCACTAATCTGGTGTGAATTTGAGGATTGGGAGTGTAGGGGAAGAGTCTAGCCTGTCAATCTGGAGAGAGCCAAGGAGACCTCTGTGTGGGCACAGCTTTCTCCTTAGAATTCTGGGAAATCTGTCCATATTTCCCCCTTGGAAGTGAGCGACTTAGGACTCAGTCCCTTGGAGATGCTCTACTGACAAGACACAAGGCTGACTCCCTGTGACATATCACGGAGAAGTCACATGTACTTACCCTGATGGAACCAGACCTCTGAAGCCAGAAAAGCCATGCAGAAACTTCTGCTGGTGTTGAGATGCTCAAGAAGCCACAGACAGTGAAGCCCCTGGCAGCTCTGAGATGCTTCTGTACTCACTGGCCGGCAATTGTCCTGGCATCATTGCATGTGCCTCGTGAATCTGAAGAAAATTTTACATAATGTTATTGGACATATGGGCTAATATCAGCCTTGTGGGCTTGGACTGGATTTGGTTGGGTAGCTTTCTCAATGTTCCATTCATCTTGTATGTAATAAACCTCTATTATATACATAGGCATGTTTATGAATTTATTTCTCAAGTCTACCCAGACTAACACAAATATTGATTAAATAAAGAGGAAGGTAACAAGATATTATGTTGGATGTACACTAAAGTTATTGACAGAATCAATAGAATAGCTACTGGATGCATAGTTGGTCTATATACTTTAGATACTCGGACTGAAATTCAAATATTACCATCTCCTTGAGTACTATTATTCCATTATCTACTATTGAATGTGACTTTTGTTGATCTTTTAGTAACATGCCTCTTGACCAGATTCAAATATTTCTAATTTGTGTTAGTCTGGATAGACAAGAGGAACAAATTTCAGAGACACGCATACAGGTATAAGGAAAGGGTTTATATACAAAAGAATGTGACCCTAAGAAGGCATCCCAATCCAGTCAGTGCAAAGTCATAAGTCCCATAATAACCCATATGCCCGAAATCAGTCTATAAAGTCTGCTTCCAACTCAGGAAGTCACGGGTCAGTGGGTGCAGTATTCTGGTGCTGGCAGGGGTCTCCCCATGGCTCTTCGCTTCCAGGGCTCAGGTCCCTCAACAGCATGCCACTCCAGCTTCAGAGGTCTGTCTTCATCAGGGCAAAGCCGTGTGATCTCTCTAGCGGCTACTCCAGCCTCCCAGCCGCCGCCATTCTGTGTTGCCTGTGGTTAATCATCTCTCTCTCTCTAACTCCCAACATCTGGGGAAGATAACGTCTCATCTTCACAAGGGAAATATCACAAGATTTCCCTGAAGTCTCAGGTGAAAGCCATGCCCACATAGAGGCCTCATCAGCTACTCAATGGCTGTCTCCAGATTAACAGGCTAGACTCCACCCCTATATTTCAATCATAAAATTAACATAAGCACATGACTGCCACAGATGACCCTTTGTTAATTTTATACTTTCACATAACTCTGTAACCATATGTAACCTTCAAATAAACAATAAAATCATACCCATACCTAACAGGATAAAACTAAAATGCATACAATTCAACATGTGTCACCATCATTTAAAAATAAAATTCTATAAGTGAGAAAAACAAAAGATATCCTGTGCTTTACAATTGTAGTTACAAAATATCTACACCTTGATCCTATAATCCTATGAATATATATTCCACCACCTATAAGAGTTTGCAAGCCAAACTACCTCATGCCTTCATTCCCCCATTTTGCATATCTAATTTCTGTATTGCCCACTTATATCAACCCAGTGCTCTGAGGAAACAATCATATCTTTCAATGTGAAGAATCTTCATTCCAGTTGGAAACTCGTGAAGTGTGTGTCCATTAGCAAAGTCACATCAGGACAGGCCATCCATAGTCAGCAACGATATGCACCAGGTCACAGACTTAAATCGCTTCTCTTCCTCTGGTCGGGTTCTGGTCAGCTCAATGTGGGCTTTTCCACTTAGCATCACCATGGTACCCATTGGTTGGCCTTCCTTTAGACCAAGGACCCAACAAATTCTCAACATGCCTAGCTCTCTCATGCTAGGTCATGAACTTCAGACCAGTAAACCCGTTCTCGTCTCCTCTTTTTCCTGTGAACCAAGTCCCCGGGTGTCAGTGGCCAAAGTCAACCCAGCTCTTTTTTGCCGCATTTCTCCTGCTTTCACCAAAAAGCAGTAAATCTGGGTGGTCACCTAACAAGGATCTCAGCCTGCCACAAGTTTCCTTTAACATTCAGACCCAGAGAGGAGTTATCTTCATAATTCCAGATTCCTTCGCTTTTGAAGACAAACACTAATCAGGATTTTCCAAGGAAATTGACTCTATCCTTCTTTATGGGTCAGTCTGACCTCTCAGACTACAAGTATCCTGAGTACTCTGAAAGACTGGGTGGGGCTACTTTCTTCAGAGAAGTTTTTCCAGGTGTGGTCTAACCCCATTTAAGCTCAAGGTGGGGTTAATCACACCAGTGATGTCTTGGACGCAAAGTCCTATCCCTCTAGAGGTCAATGCTTGGCTTGAGGTAACTGGATTTGCAAACTCTTTCTAGACTTTCCAATGAACATTTCTATGCATCCTTATATTTACAATAACAGACCTAAAAACGTATAAACAGCATAATCAGAAATCTAACTATATTCTTAGAACAGAAGGTCAATACTTATATAAACTACTGTTTACACAAAAACATTGAATTAGGTCTCAAAAGGCATCAAAACAAATCCCTGCTTTCGCTCTGGCATTCTGATCTTCTTAACCATTGTCCCTGAACAGAACCAGCTCTGAGACACTCAAATGGTGGCCCCCACCCCTGAGCTCAAGATATTACATTAACAGTATCCATTTTATATAGGAACAACCAAAGATAGCTTCCAAACAAATAATCAAAACTTTAACTTCCCATATTGTTTCCAGAAAATAACTCAGTAAACTCAAAGGATATATCTGACTTCTATCTAGCCAAAAAAGTAACAATACCATGAGGCACAAGTCAAACAAGCTTCTACTTTCCATCTTATGATTTGTTCCTCTAGTACCCCACGCCTGAGGCACCATAATGTGTTAGTCCGGATAGGCTAGAGGAACAAATTTCAGAGACATGCATATAGGTATAAGGAAAGGGTTTATATACAAAAGAAATGTGACCCTAAGAAGGCATCCCAATCCAGTCAGTGCAAAGTCATAAGTCCAATAATAACCCATATGCCCGAAATCAGTCTATAAAGTCTGCTTCCAACTCAGGAAGTCACAGGTCAGTGGGTGCAGAATTCTGGTGCTGGCAGGGGTCTCCCCATGGCTCCTCGCTTCCAGGGCTCAGGTCCATCAACAGCATAATTCAATGATGCAAAAAGAGAAAGGATCTCCCCTCTCCAAATTTCTGATTAAACTTATCTTGACCAGATACACGCACCTTGTGAACATATATGAGGGCAAATGGCTAACTCTGAAGAGGCCTGGGGCATAGTTACATCTTTCTCTGGAGGTGAATGCCATGTGTCACAGACTAGAGCAGGGGAATGAGCATCGAGCTTACAAACACAAAGAATGTCAACTGCAAGAACATTTTGGAAATTAACATTCTACATTGTGACAAGAAATATCAGTGAAATTTGATGTAGCCATATATAGTGAAAAGCTTGATAAACTGAAAATTGCTGGACCTGTATTCAAAATAGAACTTGGCTCAAGATATATTAACATCAATGTCAGAATGTTATAATTATTTGGGAGCTAGAGTCGAATAACTCACTGAACAAAGATACCAATTAAAGAGAAAATAAGAGAATGCTCAGAGTATCAGGAAACATACTTAACTTATAAATTCAAATTTATAAAGCACATATTTGAAAGCTTCCTCCAAATGTGAATCCAGATGTAAATTAATTTTGAAATATTTTTGCCAGGAATGGGTTGCATATCCATGATACAGGGAGTCAGATACAACAAGTATGTTCTTTGTGAGGATATGCTAAAGGAATATATAAAGTGCTAGAATTGGGTTGATATTTGATGAGCTTTTTCTACTTTCTTTTGCAAGACTCCACATTAACCATTTCCCACAGCTGTGTGTTGCTCTTTCTTCTATCCCAACAAATTAAAAATAAAATCTATTCTAGTCAATGGATAGATGTATATTTACTTTTTTCACACTTTACTAGGAATTTTAAATCTACCCAACTATTTCTCTTTGACTTTTGTTTTCTTCAAATCATCATCTAACTACCATGTTCTGAAGCAGTGGGATTTCAATCTCCATCAGTTACTTTATAAGAATCATCCTCTGCACAAAACACAGAGGTAGGAAAGAATGTCAGTGATGAACTAGAAGACTTGTCAACAGACTCTTTCTGTCTAATGTGGATAAAAGTATCTATTTATCATGTGGATGTCATGTGTCCTACAAATGTATGAGAAAACAAACATTTGTCCTTTTGTGAAAGTCTTCTAAATATCATACTGCCTGCCAGACAGATGTTACCTGATAACAGAAAAGTCTGATAACAGAAAAGTCTCTTGTCACACAATACACAAAAAGAAAAGACCAAAACAATTTATTTCTGTATTGCAATATATAGTCACTATTTAATGACTTGAAAAATCTGCAAATCAGCACATGATAGTTCATTTAGAAAGTGACTTTTAATTTGATGAGAAACAACTGCATATCAAAACTAACAAAGGGAAAAGACAGGATACTAAAAGGGAGAATTGCAAGCAAAATATCACTCAGACTTTGGAAAAAACGTGAGAACTACTTTTTTGGGGGGGGCATCATTGCCTCCTGGTGGTGGAAGTAGGAGGCCCAGCTTTGCTCCTGGAGAGCTGCTGCTGGATTTGAACCTCCAACCCAGTGGGCTGCAGTTCCGCGCAAAACCACTATCTCACCGGGGCTCAGTTCGAGAACTGCTTTTAAAGAGAAGACAAGGGCTGAGCCCTGGTGGCATAGTGGTTGTGTGCAGGACTGCGGCCCACTGGGACGGAGGTTCAATTCCCGCTCACAGGAGCAAAGGCTGGGCCTCCTACTCCCACCACCAGGGCAGTGATGCCTAAAATTAAAACTAAAAAAAAAACAAAAAAGAGAGAAGACAAAAGTATGAATTCTTCCTTATAGATTAAGTGATATCCCTATATGTGTGTGCATATTAGTCAGTATCTTACCAGACCAGTAGAAGTCTCTGGAAGATTAATATAGAATGCATGGCAGTTAATGTTCAGATCACACATTAAAAGCAACATTTAAAAAAACAGTGAGTCAAGGACTTTTAAACCAGTAATAAAATTGACAGGTACAAGTAGTTGAGTATTGGACAATGACTCATGTGGACTTTAAAACCACCTGGAGATACAGTGAAAGTAAGGCAAACTGCTTGGCTTCCCAAAGGGTGGTCTGGAAAGCCCTTTGGAGTGCTACTTTGTATATTCTGGTTACCATTAATTGTAATCAACTCGATGACAATTAACAGAAACAAATGCAACTGAAGTTTGAGAGCATAAACTTTTATAAGATAGGAGTTTGGTTAAGATCTATTTATTTTGACTTAACTGCCATTTCTAGATAAATGTTTGTAACCATCAGGTGACAGTGTAACTGCATTTGTGACTTGTTTACATAATTTTTACATCTAGATGCTTCAAGTTAAAATCACAAGAGAGACAGAACTTCTGATGCAACTTAGTGGAGAACCAATTGACTGCTTTTCAGATATGCTACAACATGGAGAAAAACAGTAATTTCCCTACATGTATCTCTATAGTGCCTTCAGATGACTATTTTTGGAGGGGGGTATGAAAGTGCAAGTAGTAAGAACAGAATATAGCCACAATAAAAATAGCAAGTCTATATAACAAGGTAGGACTGCCCATTTTTTGTTTCCCAGACTAACTTTTTAAGGGAGTAGAAATGTCCGCGAGAGTTTCAAGTTGTTGACCTTGTGGTTAGCAGCCCACCTAGTAACCCACAATGCCACCAGAGCTCAGTAAGGACAAAAGTATAATTTATCACAGATCAGACAGCTCATCTCTAGGAGCATTGGTGTAGATGCATTTATTTATATACTGCAAAAGATACATCTGCAAAAAATACATTTAAAAAATGCTCTGATATGAATGAACCTGAAATTTATGTACCCAACTTCACTTTAAAACATTAAAGCCATGCGTGTGTTAGTCTCTGAAGAGGCTAGCAAGAGGAAATGTCTGATTACAACGTAGAACTGCTGCTCCTCGTTATGGACATCACCAAAAAAGTGCAAAGCAATCTCTGGATTCCAGGCATTGCACATATTCCATTTTATTTAATCAAAAATGTTTCTCTTTGGCAGATATTATCAGTTGAATTTTACAGTTTATCAAAATTATATTTTGAGAGCTGAAATGCCCTGTACAGTTTGACACCCAAACCCAAACAAACCTACTACCATAGGGTGAATTCAGGTTCATAGAGATCATAGAGGAATGAGAATATTTGCCTCTTTGGGTTTCTTGGACTTTTTCTTAAGCCAAAAATTCTTTATTTAAAAACACAGATTTTATTGGGGGCTCTTATAGCTCATAATATTTGTATTAAGCATTTTTGTACACGTTACCATATTCATTCCAAATATTTTTGAGCACTTAGTATACACACCAAGTTATCTAGGCAGCTAATCTTGGATATGCAGGCCTCATCAGGCACTACACAAGATTTGCAAGAACAGGTAGATTCTTTAGCAGAAGTAGTATTACAAAATAGAAGAGGCTTAGACTTACTTGCTGCAGAGCAGGGAGGTATTTGTTTGGCTTTACAGGAAAGATGCTGTTTCTATGCCAACAAATCTGGA
>PVJH01024191.1:0-33510 GCA_004026705.1 Nesogale talazaci | reverse complement strand
AGTGAGTTAGCATGTTTTCAGTTTTGGGAAGAGCCCCAAATGCAACTGGGAATAGACAAAATGCACTTTGACCAACTACACAATTAAAGAATAGTCCTAATTTACCTGTCTTTTCTGATATAAGGATATCCTCAATTTGACATGGATTTATGTGACGTAATCTAGTATTTCTCTCTCTCTCTCTCTCTCTCTCTCTCTCACACACACACACAGAAATAATATACAGGCAAAATAAAAATTATTATATCCTAGGAATTTTTCTAAAATCCTGAAGGGGAAGGTTTTGTATGACAAGTAATAAAGTGTTGATAATGTTTCCAATTTTTATTTACATATCCACATACTCACATACTTATTCTTGGGTTAAATGTCCAATTAATGTTACACCATCCGAGTGAAAAATCACTGGATCAGATAATTGACTTCCTATCAAATATAAAAACAAAAACCATTCAGTGTCTTCTGGTTGTAGTTATAATTGCAGCTACACTATCTTTAGTATTATATGTAAGTGCAATTTTGCTGAAGATTACGTGCTGAAGATAATGGTTATAGTGCATCATCCGGGAGAGGTGCCTTAGAAGTTCCAGTGAGATTCAGAAGAGGCTGTGACACAAAATATACAATTACTAATGTCAGTTGTCCTTACCTGAAAGCAGAGAACACTAAAAAGAGGTTTATTGTGTATTATTGCCTATACTGAGTATTTTGACAGCGTGGATCATAAAAGAGTGTAGATAACATTGAAAATAATGGGAATTCCAGCACCTCATTGTGTTCATGCAGATTCTGTATATGGACCAAGAGGCGGTTGTTCCAAATAAAAGAATACTGCGTGGTTTAAAAGTAAGGAAGTTGTACATCAGGGTTGCATCCTTTCACCACATTTATTCAATCTATAGACTCAGCAGGAATCTGGAAATGGACTCCTTGAAGAAGAATGCAACATCAGGACTGAAGGAAGACTTATTAACAATTTGTGACACGCAGATGAGACAATTTTGCTCTCTGAAAGTGAGAGGGAATCAAATCATTTGCTGATGAAGATCAAGGATTGCAGCTTTCAATAAGGATTGCAATTACATTTAAACAAAATCAAAATCCACATAATTATACCAATAGGTAACATCACGATACATAGGGAAAAGATGATAGTGTCCAGGAGTTTGTGCACACAAGCAGTGCTCGTGGAGGCAGCAGTAAGAAATCAACTGATGTGTTTTATTGGGGAAGTCTCCTTTCCCAGATGTGTTAACGAGCAATGATGTCACTCTGAAGAATAAGTGGAGCCTGACCCAAGTGAGGACATCTTCAATAACCTCATAAGTAAGTGGAAATTAGACAATGAATAAGGAAGACCAAAGAAAAATCAATGCATTTGAATTATGCTGTTGTCAAAGAATCCTCAAAGAACCACGGATTGCAGAAGAAACAAATCTACCGTGGAAGAAATACAGCCAGCTCCTTAGCATCAAGAATGACAAAACTTTTTCTCATATATTTCAGGCATGCTATCTTGAACATGATTTCAAAAAAGACCGTTTCCTAGCAAAGGATATCCTACTTGGTAAATTAGAAAGAAAGTCTATGAAAAAGAGGAAGACCAGCCAGGAGAGGGATCAACACAGTGGCTGCAACAATGGGTTCAAACATAAGAAGTCAAGGAAGCATGGCCTATGACCCAGTAATGTTTAGATCTGTTGTACGTAGGTTTGATCTGAGTCAGAATTGACTCCCTGTCACTTAACAAGAAGTATTTTTTATTTTCTCATTTATATCAGCCTGTGAGTCAGTCTTTAAATTTATTATTGTTGTCCCTATTTTATCAATAAGGCATTTGAGCATCAGTACGTAGTGTTGTACTGGTCATGAACTGGGATGGTACCTACACAATTAGCATGTTGAAACGATGAGTTCTGAGAAAGATGGGGCTTTCCACTCTTTTAAAAGAGTTGCAATCTCAGAGACCCACTGGGGCAATTCTCTGTGGTTGTTGCAGGCTTGCTATAAGTTGGTGTTGACTCAATGGCAGTGAGTGAGGCTTTTTTGCGATTCTGGGTATATCAACTGATGTTAAAAATCAGAGGTTCAATTCATGTTCCAGAATTCAGCTTCACGTTCAAGAGCCTGTACACTAATGCCAGATATTTATCTTTATTCTAATGGCCATCATCATCATCATCATCATCATCATCATCATCATCATTATTTCTTCATCCTAACATTCTGACTGGGTAGACTTATGTAGAATTATTCTGGATTTAATAGGGAATGTGATAATTCTTGAAGAGGAAAAAAGAAAAGTAAACACAGAGCACAAAAACTCAACCACAAAAAAAACTTTTTTTAAAGTTTTCAAATTGTCCTCCTTCCCTGCCATCATTTTTCATAGACTTTTTCTGAAATCTATGTGCTCTCCAGGATGCCATCTTCGACAACCAACTTTGCTTCCTAATTTTTAATTGAGATTTTGCCAGAATTAAGGATCATGGAAGCAGGAGGTGAATACTTAAGCAAGAGAGGAACACTTAGAAATATTCTGTGCTTGCATAGCTCTTCACAAATAATCATTGTGCAATGCTGTTTATTCAACCTTCATTATGCATATCCAACTGTGAGATGAGGTGAATTCATCCCAGAAAGAGATGATGGTTCAAATTCTTTAGTTGGGCACTAATTGTTAGACCAAAATCAGATCTGTGTTTCACAGTTTCTTACTTTTGTCCCTCAGCGCATATGCCCAATGGTTCAACCATACCTGTTAGTGGTTCATAAATTCCAACAGGCTATTTCAAAATTCCATGTCTGAATAATATTGCTTCCTGTGCTTGAAATATTCCTTCCAGAGTACTTTGTCACTTAGTTCATTTATTGAAAATAGATGAATCTTTTCTCAAGGTAGATATATCAAGTAAAATAACCTCTACAGACCTTTTTCTTCCCTATGATTCTCCATCTTTAATCCCAGGTTAACCTATCTTCCACCTACTCTCCCATCAAGACTTCCATTTACCAGAACATTCTTCTGCATTGGTGGATCAGGATCATGCAAAATAATGTTCACAACTCGATGAAAAATGTGAAAGGCAATAACTACTTAAAATATTAACCTTGATAGCATGATCTACTGACTGATTGATCCTTATAGCTTTTCTAATGGTCCTATCTTGGGAAGGTCTTTTTACAAACTCTACGTTGACAATATGGCCTTCCTGCTTAATATATTTATTTAAAAGTGTTTATGAACTAATGGCATTAGCTTGCAGAAAGAGGTAAAGGAACTGATTTCATTTTGAAAAATGTTCATTCACTGGGAAGTCTAAATATATCTTTCATTATTTCATTTGTTGTCTAATCCTTTCCTCCTTTTCCATTTACTGATGTGTGAAATCCGAGTTTGAGAGCCAGAGCTTTGTGGTAATTACTTATTTTTACATCTGTAACCCTCTGTGTGATGCGAGCTCCTTGAAAGTAGGACCACAATAGTGTTTACCTTTATTTCCTTACACTTCAGCTTCATGTGTAATCCCTACTATTCAACGAATAGAGAGGAGTGAATATGCACAGTGGTAATGGACTTACTTTAGAAGTTGGCGACATGTCTGTTTTCAACAGAGTGAGCACCCTTGAACTGGTGTTGGGGCGAAGGCCGTCGGAAAGTCACGTTGCAGAAAGTCAAGGAGGGCAAGTTGTAGATTCTATCAAGCGTCTACATAAAGAGCAGAGTTGAGTTCAGGTTAGTCATTAGTGACTTTCTGGGGGGATCATTCCTTTTTTAGGAACTGGCACTAAGGTGACTAGGTTGAAAAGCACCCAAGCATTGCCAGTTTTTACTACTACCTCTAGCCAGAGGTCACAACGGGGCACCTAGTCAGAACAGTAAGCACTAGTACTAGGACTCCTCATTTTTGCCAAGAAGTGTTTTTCCTAAAAAAGAAGGCTTAGACTTTGCTTCTGTTTTTGTGAGCACCTTTTCTCTGATGAATGCATGGGTTATACAAGCAATTCTCCCATGGTCCTGCTAACTTTAAAAATGCACGTGTTTCTTTTTCCTTATGCTGAAAGCGAGGAAGAAAAATGAGAATAAGGGGAAAGACGGAAATAACCACCATCTGAAAGAGAGGGAGTTCTGGGGAAACAAGAGTATCTGACTGAAGATCGTGGAAGTCACTCAGAAATATCATGGTACCACCTGGAGGATTGGCAAACTTTCTCTCGCACATCTGTCCTAAGAAAATTCTTCAAAGGAGAAAGATTTTTTTTTCTTTCCCTTCTTACTCTTAAGCATTTGGGGCAGTATTACATTTTTCTAAAATGTTTGCAGCACACATCTGTGTGTAGAGGATCAAGGGGACATGACTACTTACCGTCTGTAGAACAATCTGCTGCATCCCAGGCTAAACGCTGAGGGCAAGCTTATTGGATCACACAAGTTTGAGATCTTTTGTTTCTTATGAACACAGTGGCTTATGTTCGCTGTCACTAAAATGCAAAATATGGGTAATCAAAATAATAAAAGACAAAAAGGGGAAGGAAATCCATGGGTGCTGGCACAGAGATTGTTACAGTTAAAAGTGCCAATTATCAAGCTTGAAATCTCCTATGCAGTCTACTGATTTCTATAAAACTGCAACCAAGAAGAACTTACGCCAAGGGCTCAAGTAGAAAATATTTGGAAATGAAGATGGCAACATGTGTACAAATATGCTTGATACAAATGATGTATTGAATGAGAGCTATAAGAGTCCCCAATAAAATTTTTGACAAAAGAAAACAACCGAGTTCATAAAAGAGCTCACACAGAAAGAAAATATTTTGAAAATGATGGCAGCATATGTACAAATGTGCTTGAAACAATGGATGACGATATGGATTGTGAAAAGAGATGTAAGAGCCCCCAATAAAAGCATTCAATTCAAAAAAGAGAAAACCACAACTGAAATAAACCACAAATTAATCTTTATATAAAAATAACAAACAACCTCCAGGTCAGTGATGCTGGGGGAAAAATAAACTGCAACCGTAGCTTGCATGTTTTCCAACCTGACTTTTTCCCTCTTGGTGAACACTACTATGTGAACAACATAATTTCCTGCCATCAGATAACTATTCCCCACAGTATTTTGGTGATGGAGTGATTTCCCATTGTGGGAACGTATCATGAATTATTTAAATAATCCTCTAAACTTTATATCCTGGGTGTTATGTGTTTGCTTACTGAGAGATTGGTGGTTCAAACCTACCTAGAGGTGCCTCGTCAGAAAGGTCTGGCAATCTGGCCTATCAAGTTTACAAGTGCTTAGTAGACTATGACAATAAACCACTCAGGGGTTATAGGTGAGAATCATATAGCATTTGCCCAGATATTATGATATTTGTATCATATAACTTGGTTGCTTATCAAAATTGGAAAAATTCCGTTACCTGCTCCTTTTGTTTGGCAGACACATTGTGCAACACTCCAAAGCCTAATTGAGAATACATAGTTTTTTATTTGATAATCAGAACTGACTGCTAACCTGGGGGGAAAAACACCAACCAAACCAACCTATGTATATTTTATTAGATTTCCCTCCCTTTTTTCTGGAATCTGACTTTTATAAAATATGCCCTTATTGAAAAGGTTAAACACTAAGTATGCTTCCTAGATTGATCTCCTGAGAGAAGTACCTGATAATTTCTGAGCTGTAGCTGTCATTATTTTAAGGCTTTTACAAGAAATTGCACAAGCCAGTCAGCAGAAGAGGATATGTTTATCTGCACCAGCATTCTTCAGGGACAAATATCAACTCCGCTTGTTAATTTTTTTCACTCACTGTTGGTAAGACACTACTGATATCCAAATAGAATTAGTGTGAGATAGTTCTGGAGGATATATATCTATATCTATATATCTATATCTATTTCTAAAATTACAGCTGAAGTCTGTGGGCACTGGTCTCAGAGCTCCACATTCTATTCCATGACAGCACCATCAGAGAAAATGTTGTTTTCTATACTAAGATTTGCTTGCAGGATTTCCAAATCAGTGGCTCGAAAGATCCAATCCAGAAAGACAGTCAGTTTCTGATTCAGTCTATCTCAGTCTTCAGTAAAGTACCATTATATCTGGAGCAGATGTATATCACCCATTTAGACAGATACACAAAAGTATACCAAGAAATGATTTTGTTTACATTCACTTTATGGTTTAAGATACAATTTAGAAAACACTTTGAGTTCTGTTTCTTTTTTTTGGGGGGAGGGGTGCATCACTGCTCTCTGGTGGGAGTGGGAGGCTCAGCCTTGTTCCTGGAGAGCTGCTGCTGGATTTGAACTGCCATGCCAGTGGGCCGCAGTCCCGCACTCAACCACTATGCCACCAGGCCTCAGCCTGAGTTCTGTTTCTTTACTCAGAATCTTTTAAGAGTTCTTTCCCCACCGTTTAAATAATTTTTACTTATTTTATAAGTGTTTTTATTGGACCTGAGTTAATAAAAATATAACCGAAGTCTTCAGATTGCCTAAGTGATATGGAAGAACCTTCAAAACTAGTGTTCTGATTTTGACTGTCGGAGGGCCTCCAAGCTAGGGCATGGCCTACAGCACAACCCCATAGCCGGGTCTTCTGATTCAGAGACAGATGTTCTGCTTCTCACATCTGGTAGCCACTGCGGGTGGGGAAAGACAGCTCTTTCGAAAAGTTGCTATAGGGGGATGGATCAAATCTGGTCCAGAAGGAGAATGGTATTCAGTAGGAAATGCATCGGTGTAAGGCAAGTCAGTGATTCGGATTGGGAAAACTGTTATATTGAAGACGGCATTTTGTAAAGCCAGCATCAGTTAATCTACACAGATGATATCGAACACTGTGAAGTTACTTGTGGCTTCTACATGAGACAGGCAGTAAGCAGTTATGTGTAACATAAAGCCGGGGTCCATTAGGAAAGGGAATCTTGCCACCCTGTACAACTCTATGCACAAACTTCCTAATAATCTTTCTTTCTTGTCATCTGGATGAGCAGAAGACTCTCCAGCCATACTTTAACCAGCATAGTTAAAAAAAAATACAGAGGACAAAATTTGAAGATGTAGGAAGCAGCTAGCCTATTTGTCCTTTGTGGGATTCTGGAGAACTTCATGTTCCCGTGCAGGAACTGTAACCGAACACTTCTTACTTCCTGATTTCTCCTCCTCTCATCAAAACTTCCTGAGGAACTATAGTCATTTGTGTTTAGGAGTGGTTTTGTAATCATGTAATCTGCTCTCCCAAGCAATGTTATAAAGTGCTTGTCTACTAGTTATGATTCATATGCCATTTCCATAGTTGTGCATCTTCATAAACACTTCTTCAGAGGAGGCCTCACCTCAGCTGAGGTCACTTTTCCATTGAATGGGGGAGAGAGAGAGGATCAAATAGTTCTTGCCTTATAGTGTGGTTCCACCACTATCCAAACTTAATAGACACTCCTAGAAAGGTGTTCCATTTATTTCAATCAAACATCATGGCCAGAGTGGGGTGGGGTGGGATGTGGGGGAGCGGAAATATGTCTCTTTCAGAGAGGCGATTTCACTTCTACTTGTGGCTAAACTAGGGAAGGGACTCCTGACCTTGGGGAAAGCCCTTCACGTTATTTGCGCAGAGCCTCCTCCAAGTGGGGGAATTTTCTGTGGGTTGTGTATCTAGCTAATCAAGTGTTTTGTGAACAAATTTATTTTCTGCCTTGGGTGCCTCAAGTTTCCTTCTATAAGTTACCTAGACATTAGATATTTGTCCTTTCAAGGTGTGTAGCATTCTTCATAGGACAGATCACAAGCACACAATCTGGAAATCCACTTTTCCTTAGACCAGTGATTCTCATACAGTGCCTCATGTTGGGGTGACCCCCCCCCACCATAGCTATTTTTGTTGTTACTTCATAACCGTAATTTTGCTACTATTATGAATTGGTTGCCCCTGTGAACAGGTCATTTGATCCCCAAAGAGGTTGAGACCCACAGGTTGAGAACCACTGCCCTAAACACACCTTTTGCAGATTAAAGGATCCTAGATACTCCTTTGCACTTTACAGCTGGCACACTAGAGTTTGAGTAGAATGACAAGACCCCTATGCCAATGTCAGAGGCTTTATAGTCACTGGGATTTGGTTCAACTCTCTTGCTTTTGAGGTTTTCCAATAATTGGCTACTTGAGATTATATTTGCTCATTTCTTATATGCTTTTTGCCTGTGTGATCGGTCATAATTCTGTAGACAAGTAGTTTTCAGTAATGAATAAGTGTTATTGAAATTGTTGCCTTGTATCTAAACCTCACTATTTTCTTTTTTGTTGTTGTTGGGCATCACTGCTCTCTGGTGGTGGGAGTAGGAGGCCCAGCCCCACTGCTGGAATTGAACCTCCATCCCAGTGGGCCGCAGTCCCGTGCACAACCACTACGCCACCGGGGCTCAGCCACCTCACTATTTTCTTAAGCAGTATCCTGTTACTTGAGTTCTTTAAAAGTGTCTAATTGAACAGTTCATGTATTTTAGCTCAGCACACTATTTTAGTACACACACATATATATTTCTATTCTCATTCGTATTTTAAATCCTATGCCATTGGTTAGATAAATGACACTGTTCTTAGAATCGTCAAATGTTCCATAGAGACTTCTTATCTAATCATCCAAGAATCTATTAATGCTACCTCTAAACTGGACGATAAGCCAAAATCAAATTTATTGCCATCAAGATGATGCAAAGTCACAGTGACCCGATAAGGCAGGGTAGAACTGCCCCACTGAGTTTCTGAGACTTTGTCCCTTTCCAGGACTAGAAAACCTGTCTTTCTCCCTTGAAGCCACTGTTTGATTTTAAATTGTTGACCAATAGGTAACCACTACCCCATGCCACCAGGGCCCCTCAAAATGGACCACAGAAATCAAGAGGGTTTCCCACACACCAAGTAACAGAAAAAAATCTCTTCTGGGCAGATTTCTCAGAGCACAAATTCTTCCCACTAAGAGGACATTGAGTACATCACTCTGAATTAGTGAACCCAGTGTCATTGTCTGGGAGGAAGGTTCTCTCTGATCACTGTGAATTTATTGAAAGCAATTTTGCTTGGAAAAAACCCTCATTGTGTGTGTGTATGTGTGTGTGTGTGTGTGTGTGTGTGTGTGTGTGATGACTGATGTAACACCATGTGGCCATGATATTTTGTTTCCTGTTCAGGGAAAAGGCCACAGGAACTGTTGGAATGTTGAACACACCTTCAAGGGCAGCACTATGGGAACAATTCAAGTGTATGAGTGGTTTTCTCATTTCAAAAAAGGCGAAATATCTACTGATGAAAAACCTCATTCTGGGCATCTGAAAAATTCTCAAACATATGGAAATGTCGATAACGTGTGCACTTGTGCTCAAAGACCCACTACAACAGACCGTTGACGAGATGGGGAAGTGATCAGGATGATCTCTGACTTATCTGGACTGTCTTTAACAGAAGATTTTGGAGTGAGAAGGATCACAGTGAAGTTTTGACTGACCAAGAAAAGAAGCATCGAGTGGAAACGTGCTCTTTGCCATAAAAACAGCCTGCCTTTCTTGCTCTGTGCACTTTATTCACCTGGCTCCACTCTTTACAACTTCAGTTTGTTTATGTGAACGAAGAGGGACATGAAAGGGACGCATGTAGAAGAGATGAAGAAAAAATAAGGGAGGTGCTGTCAGGACTTTCAAACAAATGAGTTTGAAAAAATGTTTCCAAGAATGAAATCACAGATTTGACCCAAGTATTGAGTGTAATAGAGAGTAATTTGAAGGTTATAAGATTGTTTTGTAAAGAAAAAAAAAGGGTTAGTTTTGTAAAAAAATTAAATACACAGCTTTGAAAAAAATTCCATGGTTGAGGGGGGTGTCCCCTCGGATATTGAGGCTGAGCCCCGGTGGCATAGTGGGTGTGCGCGGGACTGTGGCCCACTGGGTTAGAGGTTCAAATCCAGCAACAGCTCTCCAGGAGCAAGGTTGAGCCTCCTACTCCCACCACCAGAGGGCAGCGATGCCCCCCCTCAAAAAACAAAAACCACCAACCAAACAAAAAACCTATATAAATGGATTTGAGCTCACACTTAATCATAAACCCTAATCTAGTATCATTGTCTCCCATGATTTGACCGTCTCTCTTTAGGGCGTGCCTATGTCTGTCTTTGATTGAGATCACCGTTGGGGTGCATGGTCATGAGTCATATCTGGAATCACACTGCTTGCTCAGGGCTTCCTGACCCAATCTTGTAAGCTCCTCTAAAGGAAAGCATGTTTTCCACTTACAGTTTCATTCCCATTTCTGTAGTCTCACCTGTAACGGTGATGTACTGACCTGTCATCGATCATGAGTCTGTGGTAGGTTCATTTGTGTTCCATGGTTTATTTAACTAGTTGCCTAACTGTAACTGCCCCATCACCATTATTAGCTTGCCTGGTGTGTCTTTGTCTTTGTTCTGTTTAAGACCCAATAAATGTTCTCCTTAAATTATTAAAACAACAGTATAAAATGCCCTGAGGAGTTGGTTTTCTGTCGGAATATTCTGCTGCTACATGCAGGAGTCTTAATGACTTCTAACCAATTAAATGTATGGTCCTTCTGATTTCTCAGAGAAGTTCAGATGGATTGCATTGTCCGGTATGAAGGTACCTCGATATTTATTAATGGTAGACACTTTCTCGATATTTATAAATGCTGAAAGCCAATCTCTTCTAAATTTTTCCTCACAAAACTAATATATTTATCTTTGTACTAGTACTTGAACTAAGTACTAAGGAGGTTGCCCAGTTAAGTAGCATGTCAAAATTCACCCAGTTGTATGAGTTCTTAAGAATGAGAGAGTTAAGATTCATACCCCAGCAATCTAATGCCAGAGTGCTCAAACATAACCCAGCAACTAGTCTAGGATCCTTCTTTTGAAAAAGTTTTATGACTTTAAAGTGACAAATTCACATAAATCAAGTCAAATGCCCCTGAAGAGCATCTGTCACATTGCACTGATGGGAGACCCCAAGGGGACTTGAAGACATGCTCAATAAAGCAAGCCAGTTGCCCTGAACCCATTCTGATTCATGGTGACCACATATGTTGCAAAGAAAACCTGCTCTGTTGGATTTGCAGGCCATGGCCCTTCCAAAGAAGATTGCCAAGATCTTATTCCCAGGTGCCTCTGGGTAGATTCAAACTATCCTTTTTTCAGCTGATAGCCAAACACTTAATCTTCTGTTCCTTCCAAAACCTCTTTCAGGAAGACCCAGTGGCTATTAATCTTGGCATGAAGATGTACATTCTTCTAGAATACTAGAAAATATGAGAACTTTAATGATTATATACACTCCAGATAATCAAAAAGACCTGAGATCTCAATGCTAACATCTACAACTAGCAAGAATTCTCTAAGAGAATTACTCATAAGGTTCATTAAGCCTAAGAGCTTTGGATCCTACCACTAAACTTCCTTCAGCTCCTGTAAAGGAATCCTAGAGACTATGGATAACTCAGTGGTTTGAACCTACCAGTAACCATGGAGGGAGAAAAACCAGGGCATCCTGCATCTGAAAAGACTGGCAGACTTGGGAAGCTTTTGGAGGCAGTTCCACTCTCTCTTCTGGGGTCTTCAGGAGGCAGACTCTATGCAGGGTCACCAAGTCAGCTTCTGTGGAGTCTTGTTGGGATATTCTATCTTTTGATACACTCAAAAGATAGAAAATCCCCCATTGCTGTCCATTGCTGCTTTGAGAGAATCCACTGAGACATTTCTTTCTTGTCCTTCTACCGCAGGGTTATTTCTAAATTCAAGAGTTGGAGAAGGAAAAAAAAAAAAAAAAGAAAGAAGAGAAAAAAAGGAAATGAAGACATCCTTGGTTTAGAATTTAACTCTTCCCCTGAAATTGGAAACAAGTGTGCCATTTATATTGAAACTTTGGCCTGGCTTAGCTCACAAAACACCATCTATCAAAATTCCTAGCTTGCAGAGTCACTCTGCCAGACTCAATTATAGAGTTAATTCAGTCCTAACTGGAAACAGAGGCTTGGTTCACTTCCTCTCCCAAATCTCTAGGGATGCTTTTGATACAATTCTGGTGTACCCAAGTTCAAGTCAGTTCAGTTCAAGTCAATGGGGCACTTTCGGGCTCATCTTCTATGAAGACAGAAACTCACACAGACACATATAAACACATATAGAATCTCTGTTTCTTCTAACATTGGGTAAACACATTTTTTATCCTTACTCAACATTTGCCAACTATATATGTTTACTTCTTTCCATTTGTTTCCCTCACAAACTGTTTTCTTAGATTACTGTCTTCATTCTCTTCCTCATTGCAAAACTTACATTTAGATTAATGGGAACTGACACAAACAGAACAGTGTGTCTTGAGTGAAATCCTACCACAGAGCCTTATTACAATACTGCCATCATCATGATCACTTCCTTAGACTCAGGGAATTCTTGCCAATTCTGATATATGAGTACATTGTTGCTTTAACTCCTGGTGCTAAAAATATTGTGGACAGTCTCATATAAGATCTATCCTTATATCTCTACTGAGATGCCTGTCCATGAATATATTTATATACCTACATGAGGCAACTTCAAAAAGCTTCTGGGAAATAGAATTAAAAGATTATGAACTTACTTAAAAGAATGTTTTGAAGCCCACTCATAACTCCACTATACTCTCTTCTTATTTTTTTAAGATAACTTTTGGAAAGCTTTCTGGTTTTTGTCCAACCAGACACAATAAGTTAAACTGTCTGAAATTGTAACTGTTTGTAGATAAATATTATTGAGTACAATAAACTGTATGGCTTGTCATTAAAGAACAACTTGCATGCTTTAGACATTCAGATAGAAGAACAATTTGACTTTTGATGTAATGACAATTAGTTCAAAACAAAACAGAAAACTTGTCATGAGTTGATCTGTGGTACTTTTGAAAAGCATGACTATCTAAAGACCTGAGCTTTCTAATCAGGGTGTTTCTGTTTAATGATAAGCACTTATGTGCAATAAGAATGATATCTATACATATGTATAGAATGCCTGATATAATTTCAGTAGCTCTTTACATTTAGTGAAAGGCGATCTGATGGAGCTGTGGGTCAGATAGAGTGCTAAGTACCAGGTCAGTGCTGAAAGCCCGCTGGCTACTCATGGCTCTCAAGTAAGAAAGAGGAGCTGCTTGATGGCCTGGGAAACCCTATGGAGGTTTGGCATGAGTCTGAATCAACTCTATCGCTGTAAACTTGGTTTGGTGTGACATTTAATGAGATAGCAATAGACTAGGGAGCCAGTGGCATAGTGGTTAAGCCCTGGTCTGCTACTCTCCAGGTCAGCAGTTCCAAACCACCAGCCGACTCTGAGAAGGACCGGACTTGCTACTCCTGAAAGATCTGCAATCTCAGAAATTCATAGGGACAGTCCTACCCAGTCCTGCAGGATCCTTATGAGTTGGCATTGCCTTCATGGCACTGAGTTTTTGAGGGGACTTGAGAAATTTTGTGGGAAAACAATAAAAAGGTAATAGAATAATGTCATGAGGTCCCCAGTGTTAATCCATTGTTAGTTCTTGAAATGGTCATACAAATTGCAATGCGGTAATGAAAGGCCCTTTGACTTTTGAACAGGAAGATTGGTTGAATCAGTGACATGGGGGATTCCCCTCAAGAGCTCAGAGGAACAAAGTGAATGGGGAGCACGCGGAGAGCAAGTGCTTCTCCCTCTCCTTCAAGGGCAAATGGTATTCTTATCTCTCTTAAGTGGAGATGAACCATCTATTTTTTGAATGTTGTTTTCAGGACCCAGTGCCATGTGACTTTATCTTAAAATTGAAGTTATGAAGTAATTTAAAAATCTTCATTTTCTAAAACCAATGGCTTAGGAGGTCAGGCGTATGAGGAAACACCTAGTTCTCAGAGTTGGTTAGTTACAGACGTGTCTGTTGGAGAAGAGTCATGCTTTCATAATCCTGCACCAGGCTGCAGTGGTTCTTCCCTTCTCTGCCAGAGATCAGGGTTCAATTCTCAGTCAGTACTTTCCATCTGGAGGCCCCGCCCCTCACTCATTCCCCGTTGGCTGTAGCTTGCGTGCTGCAATGATTCTCAGCATGTTTTAGCAACATTTATTATCTACGACAGACGAGTAAGAAAAACTGCAGTGAAAACGCTATAGACCATCATGGTCCAGGAAGTGCGTCATTTCACGCGGCACAGGTCTCAATGAGTCAGGCACTGGGTTGAAGGAAGATAGCATGGCTTGATCAAGCAGAGCACTCAATCTTCCAGCGCTCCAGTGAATAACCCAAGATCCTCCCAGATTTTAACACTGGTAAAGCAGGACACCATTGACCTGGGGTTGGGGAGGGGGGCGGGTAGAGGTGGTATATTCCCTTCCTGTTCTCCAGCGGTTCCCTAGCTTGTCTTGCCTTCTTTCCCCAAATCAGGACTTTTAAAAAATGTCACCGGATGTAGCGGAAATTGTTTAAAAGTGGGATGTCTGGTCACTTTATTTTAGTTCCCATTGCTTCCAAAGAATAGGCATTGCAGTCACACCTGATGTCCTCTGGCTACACCAGAGAGATGGAGAGCACCACTTCAACCCAGCAGAAGGACATGTCGCATAAGGCAGAGGTCATCCTTCCTTAACCTGTTCTGACACCAACTGTTCTTCCCGTGGTACTCCTCTGCTGGTTTGGCCATCTGTTGCAAAGGCCACAGGAAACTCAACAGACTATGATCACAATAATGTAGCTTACTAGGAAAGGAAGTTAGCAGTGCAATTATTTTGTTCACGGGGCTCTGCCTCATCCATGTGGGCAGACTTGTATCTCATAGTCCCTTGGCTTCTGCTCTGTTTGGGAAAAAACTTTGAGGCTCCTTTGGTGCTAACAAATGTCTAAAGGGCATCCCAGTCTATAAGCCAGGCTCCTGTTCAGAAGGACTCAGTTTTATTCACTGTCCCCTGCTCTTCCTGGGTATCTCAATACTGACCTTCTGCTCTCTATCTTGATCCAACGCTTAGTGAGCCTCCCCCTACCCCTCGCTCATGGCTATTTCATGGGATTCCTCCTTGCTTTTGAAATGACCAGAAGAATGACAAAACTGATCCAGCCCTGAGTCCTCTAGTTGGTATGCCTGCTCCCTGGGTGGGAGGTATGCAGACTATGAATAAAATAATATCACTTCACCATAAATTCTACAAAGGAAAGATAAATCGTCATTGACCTGGGTATGTGCCTTTCACACACTAATTTTAGACATGCCAGAACCAGGTCCCTGGGTGTCAGGAAGTAGGTGAGTGGTTTAAAAATATGGACTTCAAGGTCCCAAACCTTGAGTTTGAGTTCTGTCTTAGGTCTAGGACCTGGGTATCATTTTTTAACCTAAATGTCAGTTGCCACTTGTGCAAAATAAGCACTCTAACAATCCCTTTATGACAGAGCATGTGGGGACTGCATTGGAGAATGACAGTAAAGTTTGTGCGTATTGAATATTCTCCTGGGGAACACTACACGCCACTGAACGACCTGTGATCCTGGAACTTTTAACCCTGTATCTCAGGCCACTGGCAATAAGGAAGCACTTCATTTCCTACTTGGGAGAGAAAACCGTACCCCTGGCTTTATGACAGGAAACCCAATCCAAACAACACCATTTTCCCTCTCCAGACTCAAATTTCCTCTTTGAGAACTTTGCACTGCCTTTATTGACTCTTAGCTGATTATTGTACTGTCACTATCTGAAGGTTGCATTCCTAAGAACATCCTGTACAGTCTAAGCTTGTCATTTTTTTCCCCCTATTAAACACCAAACTGGTGACCAAAGGCTGTAACTTTCTATCAAATGTCCCTTTGTCTACATTTTACAAAAGAGAGAGCGAGACAAGACAAGAAATCTTAATGGGGTCAAAGGGAGCATTTGGATGCCAAAAGTCAAGGCCTTACTCGTAGTACCATAAATCTCAGGAACATTAAATATTATCTTTTAGCTAATCTTTTCAATTTGCAGGTGATGAAACTAAAACCGAGAATGGAGAAGGCTGGTGTGTGCATGTGGTATTTCCTTTCAAGCCTACAGACTTTAAAACTTGAAGTTTAAGTTGTAGGGGAACACAGGGACTGGTAAAAAGGTCTTTAGTTATAACTGACGATCAGAATGTTCATCTCTTTAACTTGTGGGCAGTAAATAGGACCATTCACTTAATCTGCTCCAACTGTGAGTATTGATGTTCATAAGGGAGGGAGGGCAAGGAAGGGGACTCTTTCTACTCTCAACTTTGTCACGTTGAAATCAGCATCAAGAGCAACAATTCAATATAAACTACTACGATGTTGCAACATGTCCTTAAGCAGGCACCGTCCTGCCCGTTTGTTCGTTGCCCCCTTTGGCATTTGTCTAAACTAGCTTCATGTCAACTGGTCAGTAATCTCCCTATGTGTATTTCCATTCCTACTTTTTGCCTTTTGAAGTGACTGCCTTCCTGTCTGCCAGAACACCAGCTGAATGTAGCACAATCTTTCCGTAAGAGAGAGAAACAATTTTCTGTCTGATGTGCTGTCGCGTCGCAGCACAAACCCAGCACAGTCCCCGAGCCTTGTTAATTTGGATTTATTTGCGGTTAATGCCTCCATGGTGAAGATCTGGAAGGCACCCAAGATTGTGTCCATACAACCCGTACAAAGCAGCAGATTTTCAAAGATGTTGTTGTCGTTACTGTCTCTCTTTCTCTTCTCATAAACACTTTAGGGAAGTATTCATTTCATGCTTCTTGCCCTTGTTTCTTTGACCTTCCCTGGGGAAGGTTAAAAATGAAAGTCTTTATTTTTTTGTGTCAATCTCTGAATTTATTGCTGTCTGCACATGTATAACTCCATTTACTTGTTTACAGAGTATTTGTAGCCTTGTGTTGTTCTTCCCCTAGGAGCCCTGGTGGTATAGTGGTTACCTGATACATGCTGATCCACATTGTAGGCAGTTCGAAATCACAAGCTGCTCCTCACTGAGCTTTCTGCTCCACAAACATTTACTGTGCCCAGGGAGTCACTGTGAGTCCGTGTTGACTCAATGGCAGGGGGTTTGGTTTGGGGCTTATTGTTCTTCACATACTATATTTTTGTAACAGCATGTGTGTTAGAAGATATTTTCCAATATCTCGCTTAGATAAGATTTCTGAAGTTAGTGCAGCATGATGTTTATCTAAATTTTAGGAGAAGAGTTATTTTTAAAACATTTTGTAAATTCTTAGCCAATGCTTATTGGACAAACTAGTAGAATGATTCTCATGGTCACATTTTTGCCACGAATGGAGACAGACAAATTTCACCTTCTGAGTATTGATGTCAAAAGTTTATGTCTGGAGTAGTTTTAAAAATAAAATAAACTTTTACTTTTGGAATTAAAGAAGCATTTCAAAGATAACACAGGAAGTTCTCAATGTGAACATTTTATGTGATTGTGACACTTTTGTTAAAATGAAGACGCTAACACTGATATATTGCTTTTAATCAGATAAAACCTTTTTATCCCCAGATTTTATCAGTTTTTAAGTAATGTCCCATTTCTACTCAAGGAACATTTGGAACTAGAATTTTTTGGTTCTTTTTCTTCATGCAATTAAAAAAGCAATAAGTCCCCTTAGATAATAATTATTGATGAATCCTATAGAGGGTCAATAGATTTTCTTCTGTAAAGCATCACATAATAAAATATAATATGGGGCTTAGGTCATATCCATGATTTTCCTTCCAATCCCTGCCTGAACACGTTATTGCATAGACAGCAGATTTTATTACTTAAAGAAAATAGCAACAGGAAGAGAGTCCCTCCCTAATTCACAAGCTGCCTAGGCAGAGCTGAAGCTTATTCATTTTTTATTTTATTATTAAGTTTTATTGGGAGTTAATACAAATAGCATATCATTCAATCACATCAACAGTCTTGTACAATTGATACCACAATCCATTTCAAAACATTCTTTTCTTCTCTAGACTCTTTGACATTGAGTCCCTTTATCACCTCACCCCTTTTTTACCCCACCAGAAACACTTACTTTACTTTCTGTCCCAGGAGGTTTATCACTCCTGGGGTTCACACACTGAAAAACAGCAGAAAAATATACACCAATTCAAGAGGGTGACCCCCAATGACATAACACATCTGAGGCAAGTCCAAAATGAATAAATTAAAAAGAAGAAGAAGCAGCAGAAGCAGAAGCAGAAAAAGAAAAATGTTGAGAACCAGGTCAGGTCTAACATGCATCAGAGTGGGGAATCAACTGACAAGGTTTTAACAATGCGAGTCCGATAAAGATCCTTTTAATAATTTGTAGCTATTTTCCTGATGTGTGGATGCATTGTGTTTAGAAATCATGTCCCATTTTGAGATTGATGCTTATTTTTCAATCAGTGATGTTTAGTCTTTTTATAAAAACCTCTTTGGTGGTCTCCTGCCCATTCTTGATTGTGTCAATATGAAAACACAGTTTCACACAATTTTGCCTATCATGTAAGGACTCCCTTAACTTAGTGCATCTCAGAAACAAACAATCAAACAAAAAGTCATGTTTAAAATACATATATTTTTAATCATTTTATTGGGACTCACACAAATCTTGTCACAATCCACCCATCCATTTTATGCAAAGCACATTTGTACATTTGTTGTCATTGTCATTCTCAAACATTTTCTTTCTACTTAAGTCCTTGGTATTAGCTTCTCATTTTCCCATTCCTTCCCTGCTGCCCTCTCCCTCATGAACCCTTGATAATTTATAAATTATTATTATGTCATATCTTACACTTGCAGATGTCTCTCTCCACCCACTTCCCTGTTGTCAATACCCCAGGGTATATGTAGATCCTTATCATCGGTTCTCCCTTTCTACTCCATCTTTAACCCAGTATCACCACTCTCACCACTGGTCCATCACCAGTGGTCTCACCAGTGGTCTCACCATCTGTCCTTGATTCCTCATGTTTCCAGTTCCTATCTGTACCAGTGTACATCATCTGGTCTAGACTAATTTGTAAGGTAGAATTGGGATAATGATAGTGTAGGGGGTTGGGGGAGGAAGCATTGAAGAATTAGAGGAAAGTTGCCTGTTTCATCGTTGCTACACTGTACCCTGACTGGCTTGTCTCCTCCCCAAGTTCCTTCTGTAAGGGGATGTTGCTTCACCTACAGATGGGCTTTGGGTCCCCAATCTGTACTCCCCCTCATTTATAATGAAATATTTTTTAGTTCTTTGATGCCTGATACCTGATTACCTCAACACCTCATGGTCACACAGGTTGCTGTGCTTCTTCCCTGTGGACTTTGTTGCTTCTGAGCTACAAACTTAAAAATATTACTTTCTATAATATGTGTTCCCTACTCAGGTCTCATGGATGAACACTATGTTTATCATGATATTTTAATTTTTCATGCTACAAGCCAGAAGTCAACAAACTATGGTCCATCTGGGCAGGTGCCTATTTTGTAAATAAAGTTTTACTGGAACAAAGTCAGAGCCAATAAACATATCATATTTTCTATTAGGTTGCAAAATAATGTTGAATAGTTGCAACAAAGGTCCTGAACTATTGACTCTTTTGTAGTTTATAGAAAAGGGTTGACCTATTGCTATAAAGGGGAGAATGGGGAAATGGAGTTTATGTTTTTTTTTGTTATTTAATGCATTTCAATAGTTGAATGTATCAGAAACATTTCCCAAAATGAATATCCCTAATCCCTATATGATACAGAGAAATTCTAAAATTATGATTGCAGCCTTTGGAAAATAAAAGGAAAACGGACCCATGATCATCACCTAAGGCAACCAGGCTGAAAAATGGCTTGGAATGTACACCATAATATTAAAATGTAACTATGGTATTTTTTATAAAAGTAAAGAATCCTGTGTCATTTCCCTTCTCCTCCTTAAGAGTATGTGACAACTTATGGATTATGAAAATCCCAATTAGATATTTAGGGGTTTTCCCTACAGGGGGAGAATAAAATGTATGGTCCAGCTGGTTACTTGCTAAGCTACAGAGTTCTGTAAGCCTGCTCAGTGCTGTTCCAGGCGCCAAGTAAGGAGTGGTCTCATCAGAGGTTGAGCTGTGTTCTTGAGTTTGGAGGGCTCTGGAACCAAGCACAAAAACTTGGAGGAAGAAAGAATTCTGAAACAGAGAAAAGAAAAGAGTCTGCCGTTGGCCAAATTGCATGAGTTTTTAGCAAGGACCATGCGTTTCCCCCGTGGATCAAATGAATGTCAGGAAAGAAAATCCAGTCTATGTATTTTTAAAAAGAAAAAGTTTTACTCAGGACAGAGAGTTCCAGAAGTCAGAGGACTACATCAAAAACTAGCCCCAGGTGCCCTTCGGTTCTCCAATTAGTCATTCTGGATAGTGAGAGACAACAAACAAGCTGAATGGCACAGAAGGCCTGCGTGGAGAGGCTCTCTTTATTTTTGGTCGGGATCTAGTCACCAGAGTATAAACACATCAAAAATGAGCAGGGACAAAGGAAAGCAAATCTCATTTTTGGACAGTTTGCATCTTCATGGCATAAAAGCCCTTTTTCAAGAACAGAAACAGAAACATGGCCAAAGGTGATTAATCCATCCATGTACCTTTCCAGCCTTAAGGGGGTTGGGGTGTGAGCCCCGAAATGGGCCTCCTGGGGTGGCCTATGCTGAAGGGTTCTGTGCTGCGCCACCCATAGATCCCAGGCTGCGGGAAGTAGTCTGTTACCCAGTTAGGGCAAGGTCTTGAGATCTTGTCCACAGCTTGAAGACGTTTTCTAGAAAGAGGAGCTTACTGAGAGGATCTCATGTTAAATCTCTTCTCCCAAACTCAGTTTGCCAGAGCTAGAGGCCTTTAGCGGAAAGGATTTTTTTTTGGGTAGTTCAGATCCTTTGCAGTGCAAATAAGCACAACTGCTGACAGCACATCCCCTCGTCCTTCCATTGAAGAGTAGCAATATGAACCAGGTATGAGGCTTTCAAGAGATGGATAGCTTTTGATTAATGCTCAGATTCAATGCACATACCTATTCCTGGACATATGCTTATCGTTACAGCCATCTGCTGGACTGGCACCTGGCCCACTCTCTAAAATAGATGCCAAACACACGAGAACAAAGATAAATGTGTTGAGGAAATGCTGTGTTATGGGCAAGGATGACTTCCTTGTGGAAAGAAACTAAATAGGGTCTGATTCCTTCAGTAAACAGGTCATAAAATTTCACATTGTGAGGGATGATAAGAGAACCCCCAGGTCTCTTGTCTATAGTACAGTTTAATATATATTTTAATTACTGATACACAATACTTAAGATATCTAAATATTTTATCAGCCCCTTAAATAGTGTTTTCCCCTTTCCTATCCTAGTATATGAAATGAAGAGCACAGTATGTATTTGGCACTTAGTACACACTCAACAGCATATCTGCGTATTCCTTTTCATGTGAGCCCCCTTGTTCAACCCCTGATCTATGCATAAGACGAGGAAGATGAAGTCATTCAGTGCTGTACTTCAGTGCAATCTTTCAGGCAAAGATGCTGATATGCCCGTAGAAGAGGATAAAAAGAAAAAAATGGAAAAATTTAAATTGAGTCAGCTGGGACTTTCAAGAACTCTATGTGCTGGAAGCAGAGCAGCACCTCCTAGACTTGACTTGGCTACAGTATTTATGAAAGCAGATCACAAAACAGTTCTTCCCCAGTACCACTCATTGGCTTCAACATGTCAACCTTCCAGTTAGTAGTAGAGCACAAACCATGGGCATGACTTGAGGACCCCACCCAAGAGAAAATCTGCTCTAATTTCAGCAAACTATATTTCCAGAAGACATTATATTAAACATGGTTGGTTGGAAAGCAAGAAGGAAGAGAGAGAGAGAGAGAGAGAGAGAGAGAGAGAGAGAGAGAGAATTGTTACTCTCTATTTTGGAGTCCTAATGATGTTGACAAAACAGCAGTTTGAAACCACCAACCAATTCCATTTGAGAAAGACAGGTCTCTATTCTACCACAAACCACTACAATCTCAAAAACGTGTAGGGCTGCTCTACCCTGTCCTGTGGGATCAAGATCTCTGGGTATTGACTTAATGCCAGTGAGTTTTTTATGCATCTTTTAAAAACAGGATGGGAAAATCACTTATAAAGCACATACATTCTCAACATGGTGGATAACACCCCCCACACATGAAAATCATATCTCTAGCTGAGCAGATTTTGACTCAGAGTGGATCAAAATTCATTTTGAAGTGGACAATTTTATATTTTATAATAGTGGGTGGCTTGTCAAAGACAGAGCACACACAGATATGTGAATGGAGTTTTCAAAAGTTTATGGTAAAAAGGAATGAAAAGATTATGGTGTCCTTCCATAAAGCTTTTGAAGTTCCTATCCTGTAGCATATTTGGAGTGTTATAGTTTCATGCAAAAAGGTCACTTTAAAAAACCCTCCATAACAGGGCAATAATAATGGAAACACTGATGAAGAGAAATAGGCATTTAACAAAGAGATAATACTGTACAGAGCGTAAACACATTACTAATAGGAAGCCAGTATGTAAAATGTGGTGACCTGTTCTTTCCTTTCATTCAGGAATATGTTAACCAGGGTATAAAGATATTTGAAAATGTACTCTAGCTCCTTATCCCAATACTAAATCTGAGCAATTAAAATGTGCTTAGTACTGTATCATGAATTGGGGGTAAAACAGTGACCAACACAGATAAGATGTCTGTCCCCAAAGAAAGTAATTCCAATTGGGCAAGAAAAAGAAAATAAGATACTAACTATTGATAAATGTGCGTGAGTGCAACACCTACACATGGAATAAAAAGGACCTGCTTTGGATAAATGATAAGAGAACTCTCTGCAGAGGTGGTATTTCAGTTAACTATGAGATGAGGAGGAAGAGGACAATTCAGACTGAGGGATTGGCACATTTGCCCCGGTGAGACAAAAGTTTGGTGATAACTGAGATGAACCCAGGGTGACTAGAGGGCTTTAAAGAATGGTTAAGCTGATGTAGGAAACTTAAGGAGCTAAGCAGGTATCAATTTGATGAAGGTTTTATCATCTATGGAAGAGTTTGAATCTTGTAAAGTTTACTAAGCAGTGTGTAAGATGACCTGATTTCCAGTTTTAAATTTACTGAATGATCAAGACCTATATGAAAATAAAATCAGCATAAAGACTAGGTACCAGGCTGAACCCCAGTGGCCTAAGTGGTTGAGTGCGGGACTGCGGCCCGTGGGCTTGGTGATTCAAATCCAGCGGCGGCTCTCAGGAGCAGCACTGGGTAGCTCCCACAGCCACCAGAGGACTGAGAGGGCCCCCCACCCCCCCACACACAAAAAAAATTAGGTACCAAGCCACTGTATTGGTTCATGTAAGTAAGATGATAAGAACTTTGTCTAGGCGGTGTCCATGAAGGTGGACAGGGCTGATGGATATAGGTAACAGATTCAGGAGCACTGGCAACAGGGGGAGTTGGTGCACCTGACACAAGCCATTTTCCATTGCCTCACATATTCCAGTGAAAGTGAATTATTGGATAAGGGAAATCAGAATCAGTATATTGAAATTGTGTCACTGGTAAATAATATTGGAAGGCCATGAGCAAACACATCTGTCTTGGAAGTGGTACAGCTAGAAAACTCCTTAGAGACAATGAAGACAAGACTTTTCATCAAATAATTTGGAAATGCCATCAGAAAAACTAGTTCCCGGAAAAGGACATCATTCTTGGTAAAGTTGAAGGGAAGCGAAAAAGAGGAAGACCACCAGCTAGCTAGATTGGCAGAATGGCTGCAGTAATGGGCTCAAGCAGAACACCAGGGGTGGGGAAGGCCCAGGATCTGTCGGGGCTTCATGCTGGGGTACAAGGATTGCCATAAATCAGAACGGACTCGGTTATGCCTAACAACAACCAATAGACATCTGGGACTTGAACCTCAATGGAACAAAAGCACAGGCTTATTTGTCACCATGAGCTCTGGGCAAATGGCATACTCCACGAACGAACTCTAAGAGTCTGTAAAAGTGGTGACATGACAAAAATGAAATATTCATGGAAAATATAGAAAAATTCATATTTATTCAACAATCTAAAAAAACAAGTAAAAGTAGATGGCAGTATGAAAAACATAAAAGAAAGTGGAAGGGAAATGTGAGACTCCAGTCCTAGTTCCTTCCTCTTTGAATGTGACATGGGCATGGGGGTGGGGTTGGGGATATGAACATGAAATATGGCAAATTGGTACCATGTGTTTTCTCTGCTTCTGAACAGCACAGACTTTTTGCTCAGGATGGAAATCAGTATATGAAAAGAAATCAATCTGTCAATATGTGCTTGTTTTTCTTCACTGGCAAGAGGCTCAACTTATTTTAAAAAGCAAGTAGGAACTTGGTATGCTTTTTATAATTTAGCTCCCCCCCACCCCACCCCAGAAGCTTAGCCTTTGCAGGTCACACTTTCTGGAGGGACAATCATCGCTACTTAGCTTGTCTGACCTTGTAATGTCAGTGTGAGAATGATCACTTTGATAAGTTCTGCTTCCTCCAGTGTCTTCATTGCCTGTTTCTGCTTACCCACTAAGGAGAGTAAGTCAGGTACGGGAATCAATCAGACCACACACTGTTTAGAGGAACATAAACGTTTGCACAAGAAGGAAGATCTCAGGGTTGACAGGTCAAAAGAGAGCAGGGCTATCTTCTTAGACTCCCTTTCAAGGAGCTCTATGATTGGCAGGTAGCTTACCTAGACAAAGACACCATTTAACAATTATCGAGTCTCTTGAGAGTTTTGGAAGTAAAAGTTGTCTAAGGCGACCTCTATCTCAGTGGTTGATGAAGAAAAAAATACAGATTTATTCCATCTTCAGCCTTACAACTATCTTTTACCTGGGAATTCTTTGAATTGGGCTTTCAATGCAAAAGGAAAGAGGGATAAAGGAGGGTATTTTTGCCAGATATAATAGATACAAATGCTCTAAGCCACTGTATTAGTGTTTATACAAAACAACAGCAAAAACAAACAAACAGACATGTGTAGCAAAATCATGAAAGCTCTAGCAACTTGAAATATATGAGAAAGGCAGACAATACTTATCTTCCAGAAAAGACCATTAAACAGAGACCCAGAGGAAAAACAAAAGAAAAGTATCATTTGGTATATTTTGCCAACATATTGCCTTTTTAGTCTTCAGTGTATGCATTTTAACTTAGTCCAAGACATCTGCTTCAGTGCTTATCATTGAAGCTTGAGCATCATCAGGAAAGGGTCTGTTACTATGGCAAATGCTTTCATTGGAAAAGAAATGTAAATGAGAGGAACTCTGACAAAATGTATGACAAAAACATGAGCACAGATAGAAAAAAAAATCTGTCCTTTGACCTCAGAGCTTTTAAAGGAGATGGTGACAATTAAATCAAAGCAACAAACATTTAGCAATTGCCCATTATGTGAGAAAGTCGAGTTCAAGAGCTGTAGCAAATAGGCAAAACTCAGCTGTGGTTCCAGGTTTCAAAGACCTTTGATTCCAATTGGGGAATAGACATAATCACATGAGAAGTTAAAGATAAGCGCAAAACAACAGAGAGAGATAATTATTTTAATGCAATACATGCATAATTAACTAATAAATAAATTATTCAGACAATAGCTGCTATGGGAGTTCAGATAACAGAAACATAATGGGCAAAGCTTGATCAAGAAAGGACTCACAGAGCGAGAGGTATACTGATAGTGTTTAAAGCCCGGCAGTATTGGGGCTGGTCAAATAGAGATTATAGAAATGCTTAAAACCTTTATTTGTGGGTTGAGAGAGCTTGAAATTTTAACTTATGAAAGTCAATGTGCTATGCCTCCCTGTGAAGAAAGCAGACATCTTCACAACTAGACTAATAAAGAAACATCGCACCAAATGGAGAAGGCATTGATGTTTTCGCAATATCAGTCTATGTGGATCAACCATCCACATCCATGCAGCAATTGATAAGCCAAATAACACGTTATTGGTGAAATATGCTGCCAAACAGCTCTTAAAATGTTAAATAGCAAAAAAATTCACTTTGATTATTAAAATCGGCTGAACCCAAGCCACCAGTCTTTTTGATTGCCTCATATCCATGAAAAGCTGGAGAATTAAAAAAAAGGAAGACAGAAAAATTCATGCAAACTGTGAAATGGCCACTCAGGTTGAATGTACTGTGTATTGCCAGAAGGACAAATCTATCTGAGAGGAGATGCAAGGAGATTGGTCCTTCAAAAAATGGATGCCAAGACCTTGACTTGCTTTGGACACACCATCAGGAAAGACAAACAGAGAGGAACAGATATCACGAATAGTAAATTTAGAGACTCAAGGAAGACGAGGAGGGTCTTCAAAGAGACTGATTTACATGATAGTTATAATAACGAACTCAAACATATCAACAACCAAGAGAATAATCCAGAATTGGGTAACATTCCATTCTATGATCTATACAATTCCCGGCAGTAAGATCAGACTCCACAACCAATGACAGTACATACACAAAGGCAAACTCCCCAAACTAACTGCCTTCAAGCTTATCCCTATTAAAGTGACCCTATAGGACATTGGAGAGCACTGAGTTCCCATGAGTTTCAGAGACTGTAGCAATTATGGTAGTAGAAAACCCCATCTTTCTCCTCGCGGGGTAGCTAGTGGTTTTCAAACTGCTGACCTGGTAGACAGAAGCCCAATGAGTAACCACTAGGTTACTAGGGCTCTGCTAAAATAGGGACTCTGAGAGGAAAGATAGAAACAGAGATTAGAAAATTAAGGGATCTGCATTTTCCTGCAGGCTCTGTTTAAAAGGAAAAGGGATTTGCATATTATCCTACAGGAAATGTATATGGGACAGTATTTTCAGTGGTTTTATGCTTTCCCCACCTCTTTGAGAATAATGGCAATGTTTCAAGGTCAACTGTGAGAATCACTCAGGTTTTAATCAGGTAAAAAGAAAGAAGTCCTAATTCAGGACTTCATCTGCTCACCATCCAATCTTGCTCCAAATCCTGTCTTAAGGCTTGCAAGCACACTCCGGAAATGTATTATACAAGGTGTCATTTAGGCTACCCTTTTTGTAGCCTAATTAAGACCTACTCATCCCCCCCTAAACCCTCTGCAACTTTCTGTCACATCCAAATGCTTCCACAACTTCAACTTCAGTGTGTACTGTATCTTCCCAAAGCTCACTGCCCACCTGACTGCACTTGCTGAGTTATATACAGTCAATCAGGTACTTGCTTTTACTATCCTGATTTCCAATAACAGTTATGGACTTTGGTTTGATTCTAATGAGATGTACTTTCTACACATCCTTTGGCAACTTCAGACATTTTTTTTGGTCACCAATGAACTTCTCAGACTTACATTTCCAAGTAACTGTTGCTTAAAAAGTCAAACCTTGATCCTGCTTCTAAACTCAGGTGTTTAGGCCTAATTGACTGTTCTGTCTCTATTTGGAATCTTGCCTTAGCTATATCTTATTCAATCCATCTTATAGATACTGATCCATGACAAGAAATATGGTTTATAAAGCAATTCTACAAAATATTAATTTTACAACACTGCGAAAACTATATTGGAAGATGTGTTAGTCCAGGTAGACTACAGAAACAATTTCATAGACACACATATGGATATAAGGGAAAGGTTTATATACAAGAGGAATGGAACATTGAGAAAGCATCCCAACCCTGTCCAGTCCAGATTCATAAGTCCAATATTAGCCCATATGTCTGATACCAGTCTATAAAGTCTCCTTAGGACTTACGATGCATGTGTGAAGATACCAGGACAATCACAGGCGAGTGGGTGCAGAGTCTTGTGTGTCTGGTGGCAGTAGAAACATTGTAATGCTGGCCGGGGTTTCCCCGTAGTCTCGAAAGCATCTCAGCACTGACAGAAGTCTCCACGTGACTTCTCTTGTCCCAGAGAGTTTGGCACCATCAGAGCAAGCCCATGTGGCCTCTCCTCCATTCTCCAGGAATCCGGATTGATGAGCATGCTGTCATCTCGTCTTGTCAGTGACTCATCTCTCAGAGACTCAGTCCAGTCTCTTTTCTCCAATTGGGAAATACGGCAAGGCTTCCCAGAATTCTCAGGAGAAAGACATGCCCACACAGAAACTTCATTGACTACTGATTGGCTATCTCCAAATTAATAGCCTAGACTCCACCCCTACATCCCAATCATGAAATTGACATCAGGAATACATGACCACCACAGAGAAAGAAAATGATAGCAAAGAAACTAGTTAAGAAGGCTTAGAAATTCATGAAATAATAAGATCTGGGCTGTGGAACTTCACTGACCTTGAAAAGAAAATGATCTTCATGAGAGAGCTTAAAGAGAAATAATAGAATGAACAATGAACTACTTGACTCTAAGGAATAAGCAGAAAAAGCAGTTGTGACAGAAAAGAATTTGTGTCAACTTGGCTGGACCAAGATACTTAGTAGTTTGGCAGTTAAGCCCTATTAATCCTCCATGTCGAGCTATAGCATAATTGTAATCACCTTCTAAATAAGGTTCTCAAGTGTGTGGCCTGTTTCCAATAAAAGTGGGTGCTATGGAAAAGCTTACTTGCCTTTGTCTAGATCTGGGCCCTCCATCTGATGCACTGACCACCAGTTCTCTGCACTTGAGTGAGTGGCCTAAGAATCATCAGTGGCCTGATGAATTCTGCCAACAGTGAATTCATGTATCTCTGCAGCCACGTGCTTGTCACCTTCCTGCCAATGTTGGGTCCATCAGCCTCTGCAACTGAGTCAAAAGAAGTCTCCAGCTTAACATCTGACCCCTACATTTGAAACTTGCCCAGATTTGGAATTTTGTTGTACCCAACTGTGTGAGCCATTTCTTTGATACAGACCACTTTTTCTGTATGTAAATATTGAAGTTATCATTGCTTTTACTTCTCCAGAGAAAGCAGACTAAGTCAGAGGTGAGAAATGATAAAAGAGTTTATAGGTGGAGATTATAAGAATGGCTATGCCACTGATAGTAATGGGGAAGTATAAGAAATATAAATATAAAAATAGGGTCGATATGTTGAATTTAAGTTCACAATCAAGTAAAATTGGAACTTTCTCACAGTGACCTAATTGAAAGGTATTATTAGTGTGGAATATTGCTAGGGAAGGGAATATATGAACAAATAAGTTAAAGAGAAATTAGCTTCAGGAAATAATCATCTTTAGGAGAAAGAGAAGGAAAAGTCAATAAAACCAAAGAAAGGAAGAAGCAAAAAAAAAAAAATGAAACAAAGCAACTCAGTATCAGAAATCTAATAGCTAACTTATATATCTTGAATAAAAAAGAGGTTGATCATATCAAATGTTTTTTAAAAGACAAAGGTGAATATGGAATAAATACACAGGTTGGTATTAAGGAATTTATTGGTGCTCATTGGTGCAATTTCTGCTCAGTGGTCATAATGTCTAGACAAGAAATCTGTCATAGTCCATAATTATAGCACCTAGCCACCTTCTTGTCACCTAGCATATGAAGAAGTAGTGATAATTGAGAAATAGTGCATGAAAACGATGAGGATTATAAATACAGGATGGATGATCACTCTGTGTGTATAAATGTGTGTGTAGGCAAAAGGAAATTGAATTTACTCCCCTCGGCATAAAAATGGAAAAGTCACAGAAATTCAAAGGACCATTTCTATTCTGCATTATAGAGTCCCTTTCATTCAGAGTCAACTTGAGGGCAATGAGTTTGATTTTGGGAAAGCTGCTTTCTTAAAAGAGAGGCTAGAGACCTCTATGGGAGAAGTTCTACCCAGTCACAGAGAATTGCTTTGAGTCAAAATGGACTTGTTAGTAGCTAAAAATAGTAACATGATAGAAAGTGGCTAAGATGGCAGAAATTTGAAGATTTCTTATGTGATGGAAGGCAAGAAAACAGGAAGGAAGTGGAAGCTGAATTAACCTAGAAATGGGAGTTTTTTTTCTTGGTGGATACAAAATATTTTTAAAATTGGATGAAATTATGAAACAAAGAAATATTTAAGTTGCACACAAAATACTGATACTCCAACCTTGGCAATTTTGACCTTTTACACCCAAATCTTCTTCCTTGGAGTAGACGATCTTGCTCATTCATTGTTGCCGGGTGTTTACTGTATCCCTCACCCCCAATCTCATGCCAGTAGCATGCTCCCTTATCCAGTTGTCATCGCCTAAATGTCTTTGGACATTGCCAAATGTGCCTTGGAGAGAAGATGGCATATTCACCTCTGGGTTGAAAATGTCTATTCCAGAGTATAATGGATTTTGAGGAACAAGACAAAAATAACAGCAAAGAAGTTTTCTAGATTAAAAAAAAGAATGTCATATGAGTCGTTTGCATATGTCGGTCAAGCACTGGGCTGTGATTGATATGGTCTGTGATTTAATTATTCCTGAAAAGGCAGTTGACAGCAGCAGAAGGGATTAGAGCAAACAGTAAATGGCAACTTGTCTGTTTTCACCTTTGCCATTTAAATTGGTTAGTGGGCAAGGGATAGCTTGGTAAAAAAAGCTGATAACAAGTGCTTTACTGTTTTGCTGAATGAGGAAGAATAAACTTTAGGTAAAAATATGGGGATAGGAGGCCATGATGTAAACAATGGGAACAGGAAGGAAAGAGAGTAACCACCCACCTGAGCAAAAGCAATAGACTTGGACAGGTGTGAAAATGAGACTCTAATGTCACTAGTCAAATGCACCTGTGTCAGGCAGCATTCTCTTAGAAAAATAAAATCAGAACACTAATAATTCTGTTTATATATTTATATAGAGAGAAAGGTATATAAGATAAGAAAGAAACAGTTAGCTATCTATAAAGCAGTACAGATTGCTCGGTGCAACTCACTTGCGTGAGACAGCTAGAAGACTGGCAGTCCTTCAAGTATGGAGGGCCACTGAGCAGTCCTCTGTAGAGCAATCCAGGCTATCTGGTCACAGGCAGCAAACAGCAGAGCAGGTCGCCAAGAGTCAGTCAGATGACAGGGTCCAACAGTCCCCAGCTCAAGAGATGGATATCCCAGGAGCGTGGCGAAGTAGGGCTTGAAGGAACCTCAACTCACAGCTCCACAGTCCACGATTAGGCGTCCCGCGGGTAGTGTTGCTTGGAGGTCGAGGCACAGGATGATCAAGGAAGCTCTCTGGTCCAAAGGTCAGAAAGCAAGAGAGAGGGCGGGACTCACTGAGCCCTTCCTATCTCTGCCCTTCAACTCATCCCTTATGCTCATTGGCCGTGCCATCACAACAGACTCACCATTCTTCTGTGGCCATGTTGGCATAACAAACCTACCCATCACAATCCACCCCTTGCCAACATGGCACCTGTACACAATTTTTTACCCATATAGAATTTTTAGGCATCAATGAAATCAAACTTATACTTAACATCAAACATCTATCATACATATAAATGAGAACACACTGAGTCCAATTGTAGCTGATATATCAAAGAAAAGAGTCAATAGTCTCATAAACAGAAAACACATGAACAATCACAAACCTTGCTTATGCAATTGACCACTTGGTCATAATTGGTAGGTAGAACTACCTTCTTCTACTATCCATTCTGTATTACCTTTGCCCTCAGCAATCACTTCACCTGGTTGTGGTGTTTTGCCTGGTGGGGTGACCCAGACCTTCATTCCTGAGGGGTCTAGGTCATTAGATGTCCTGTCATGATGGGGTTGTTGTAATTTACCATTAACTTTTATCACAGGGCATGGTAGCACTAAGAGTAGGCCTACGGGATCTTCTGGATTCCAGAAATATTCGTCTTTACCCCCATTATGTAATACCAGTCCAATTTCTTCTTGATAATCTGGATCAATCACACCACTCAGTACAATGACACCCTTCCTGAGCTGTTTATCCAAAGGCATGAGAAGCCCAAAGTGGCCAGGGGGCATTCTTAGCTGCCAGTTCTGTGTAATCTATTCTGTGTTTCCAGGTGGGAGAGTTCCTTCCTTCAGTACCAGGACCTCCAGTCCTGAAGAACATAGGGTTGCTGGGCCAGGAAGCAAAAATGCTGCAAGTGGGTCAATAGGAGTAATAGCGAGTGGTTCCAACCTTTGGTTCCTGGACCCATGAATCCTGGCTATTGGAGTCACAGCACCATATATTAGACACTGGTTTTAAGCGTATACAGCTTCCTGGAGAACACTGCCCCAGCCTTGCAAGTTGTTGCCACGTAGTTTGCATCACAGTTGTGTCTTCAGGAGCCCATTCCATCGTTCTATCAAGCCAGCTGTTTCAGGATGATGAGGAACATGATATGACCAGTGGATTCCATGGGCATGGGCCCATTGTCGCACTGAATTTGCTGTAAAGTGAGTTCCTTGATGTGAAGCAATGCTATGTGGGGTGCCATGCCAGTGGATGAGGCATTCTGTAAGTCCACAAATGGTGGTTTGCGCAGAGGCATTGCATGCAGGGAAGGCAAATCCATATCCAGAATAGGTGTCTATTCCAGTCAGAACAAAGCGCTGCCCCCTCCAGCATGGGAGTGGTCCTATATAATCAACTTGCCACCAAGTTGCCGGTTGAGCTCCTCGAGAAATGGTTCCATACTTTGGATTTAATGTCGGTTTCTGCTGCTGGCAAATAGGGCACTCAGCAGTGGCTGTGGCCAAGTCAGGCTTGGTGAGTGGAAGTCCATGTTGCTGTGCCCATGCATAACTCCATCCCCGCCACCATGTCCACTTTGTTTATGTGTCCTTTGGGCAATAACAGGAGTGGCAGAGGAAAGAGGAATGACACAGTGCATGTCATTCTATCTACTTAATTGTTAAGGTCCTCTCTTCAGAGGCAACCCTTTGGTGAGCATTCACATGAGACATGATTACTTTTACTTTTTTGGCCCATTCAGAGAGATCCACCCACATACCTCTTCCCCACACCTCCTTGTCACCAATCTTCCAATCATGTTCCTTTCAAGTCCTTGATCATCCAGCCAAGCCATTAGCCACAGCCCATGAATCAGTATACAGTCTCACATCTGGCCACTTTTCCTTGTAGATGCACTGCTCGAAGTTCTGCCCATTGGGAGGATTTTCCTTCACCACTATCTTTCAGGGAGATCCCAGAAAGGGGCTGTATTGCTGCTGCTGTCCACTTACGAGTGGCACCTGCATATTGTGCAGCGCCATCTGTGAACCAAGCATGACTTTTCTGTTCTTCAGTTAAATTATCATAAGGAACTCCTCAGGAGGCCATAGGTGCAGATTTGGAAAGAGAAGGTAATGTGACTAGAGTGGGGACTGTGGGCATTTGGGCCACTTCTTCATGCAGCTTACTTGTACCTTCAGGTCCTGCTCTGGCCCGATCTCGTATGTACCAGTTCCATTTAACAATGGAGTGTTGCTGCACACGTTCAACTTTATGACTCTGTGGGTCAGACAATACCCAGTTCATGATGGGTAGTTCATGCCTCATGGTGAGTTGGTGGCCCAAGATGAGGC
>PVJH01024190.1:0-33464 GCA_004026705.1 Nesogale talazaci | reverse complement strand
AGGCTGTGTCTCGGAAATTAGCCGGGTGTCCGCCTGCTCCTTTGGGGGGAGGAAGGAGAAGGCAGGTCTGGTCCAGTGAGCGTTTGTGGCCTGAGCAGTGCAGCCTGCCCCCTCCTTTCGGCTCTGGAGTGGGGGCCCCTTCGCTGGGTTGTGGGTTGCTGTCTGGTATTTGAGACTGAGAGGGCAGGCAGTCTAGAGAGTGCCATTGCTTGTCTTCTCGCTCCGCAGGCAGCCCTGACGCACACCTTTCTCTCCCGTGACTACTTGGTCCCAGCATCTCCCAAACTAGCCTTGAGATGGATGGGCCGGTCTGGAGAGGAGTCCCAGTGCATGTGCAATGTGTCCTGCTCACTGTGGACAGCAGCACACCACCCTCCCTTAGCCCCCGGCACTGCACTCCTCGTTGTCTTGGCCTCGTGTTGAGAAGGCTGACGGGGACGTGATGGCGACATCTAGGCAGCCGGAGGACCAGCCCATCGCATCTAGACCAGCATGTGGGTCTGGGACCTGGCATCCCTTGTGAAGACCGTTGACGTGAGTGTCCACCCTGCCCCGGGTTTGGCGCTGGAAGCAGCCCTGTGAGCTTGGTCCTGCTTCCTCCTCCACTGTGTGGATAAGGAGGAGGGCCAGCAACAGAAACATGGGTGAAGGGAGAGAGCAGGCAGTATAAAATATGAAAATACAAATTATTTATAAATTATCGAGGGTTCACAAGGGTGGAGGAGGGAGGGAAAAAAGAGCGGGTCCCAAGGCTTAAGTAGAAAGAACATGCTTTGGACATGAGGATGGCAGCAGATGTACAAATGTGCTTAGATGCCGCTGATGTACGGATTGTTATAAGAGCTGTAAGAGCCCCCAGTAAAATTTACATAGACAAGGTTTGGAAGGGTTGAGTGACTTTCCTGCGGCTTCATGCATGGCAGAGATTTGAATGCACGCACATCAGTAGCCATGCTTCTTGTTTCTTTTGCCGGAGCTTTTGAAATCTGGGAGCACTCTCTCTTTGTGGTAAATCCAGTTTTTGTGAAGTGTCTTGCCGACACCATAGACGGGGGAGCCACTTATCATCCTGGTCTTTTCAGAGGAGAATGTCCAAAGATAGGAGGTTTGCCAGCCTGTGGGATCCTGCCTCCCTGGATTCTTCCCGACCCCTAATACTTCCTGATATCTTACTGTGCGCCTGGGGTCACACAATGGTCTAGGCCAGTGGATCTCCACCTTCCTCATGTCGCGACCTTTTCATACAGTTCCTCCTGTGGTGGTGACCCCCAGCCAGAAAGTTATTCTCGTTGCTCCTTCATCTCTGTCCCTTTGCCACTGTTATGAATCGGGAGATCCCTGCGAAAGGGTCAACAGTTTGAGAACCGCTGATCTGGGGCTTGGGGGAAAAGTCAGCCTCTGACCTCATGGAGCTGTCTGTAGTTGGGCAGACAGACAGCAATCAATGAACAGGTAATGACGGATGGTCAAAAGAGTTGAGAAGGAAGCAAGGAAGATTGAAAGCACGTGCAAGGGATAGCGGTAGGCTCAGGAACGGGCCGGGGCTGGTGTGCAGGGTAGAGCCCGAAGGAGGCCAGGTCACTAGGGTGTAGTGGGAAGGGGTGGAATCTGCTGTGCATGTGCTGGGCAAGTGCAGCAAAGATTTGAGCATGAGCCAGCTGGGGTATGCGGTGGGGAGGGGGTTGGAGCAGGGTGAACGTGACAGCTAGGGATACAGGAAATGATGCCGGGGCGCCGCCGACAGGAGTGGCAGCAGTGGAGGCACACAGAAATAGAGGGTCTGTGTGTGAGTCCGGGGGATTGGAGAAACCAATCCAGATTAGGAAACCAATCCAGATGTCAAAGAGTAATTATATATTGAGAAAACCTCCCAGCCCAGTCCAGATCAAACCCTTAAATCCGATATTCGCCCATATGTCTGATGCAAGTCTATAAATTCCTCTTCAGACTTATGCAACACATACAATGACGCCGAATGCAGGAAGACCACAGGTCAGTGGGTGGAAAGTCTTGTGGATCCAGTGGTGGTGGAAGCATCTCAGTGCTGGCGAGGGCCTCCATACGACTCTAGCTCCAGGCTCTGGCTCCCTCAGCACAGCTCCATGTGACTGTCAACAGGAACGTGTAGCAGAGGGAACATCTGTCCCACCTCCAGGGAGGAAGACTAGAGTTTCCAGAAGCCTCAGGAGAAGGCCATACCAACACAGAGGCATGATTGACTATTACCTGATTGACAGGCTAGACTCCACCCCTTTCACTTACTTAACAAGTTGACAGGAAATTATGCCATTACCACAACTGGCAATAGAAATCGGAGGTAGAAATGCCAGGACTTGCTGATGGATTTGATGCGGGACACAAGGGGAGAGGGAAGGACTCTTGTATTCTCTACAGTTTGAGCATCAAGCTCTCTTGTGGGCGGCAAGGCTTCCACGTAGGTGGATGGATTTCTGATCTGGAGTTTAGGGAACAGGCCCTCCACGTCTGCCTGATCACGAACAGTTGGTTGGGACCCTTTCTCAGGACACGTGGGCCCTTGCTGGTGTCAGCAGTGCTAGTCTGTGCTTCCTCAGTGATTCTGGAAAGAAGGCAGCGAGAGGGCTGTGCAACTGAGTTACCCACAGGCAGCGCACCCCTGTGGTCACACAGTTTATTTACACTTGTCAGTGCTGCTGGGGAAGCTGCTGTGGATGCCAGTGGGGGACCCTTCTGATCCTCGAGCATACGTAGCTCCTTCCCCCTAGGTTACCAGCTGGGTGCTATGTGCTGTTGTGGTCCCTTGAATTTCTGTGAGAACAATAGTTCAACCTAAAAGGTATCTCTTGGGAAAGAGTCGGGCAGTTTCTCAAACGAGTTAAGCTCAGCATTATGATAGGATCCAGCAAGTCCCCCTCCTTGTCTGTACCCCAAAGCATTGATGGCAGGAATACAAGCACCAAGTGCCAGCCAGGGTGCTGGCTTGCTGCTCTGGGGACAACTGCCCAAGGGGGGAAGCAGCCTAACCATCCATCCCCAGATGCGTGGACACACAAAACACGGCATATCATACCACAGAACAGCATTCATCCAGAGAGAGAAACATAGGCCATGGATGAACCTGGAAAACGCTATGCCGAGTGAAATAAGTCATTCACCAAGTGACAGACGTGTGCTTCCACGTCGACAGACTATCTAGAGTAGGTAAGAAACCTGCGTTTGTTATCAGTGGTTTCCAGGGGTGGGTGACAGGCATGAGGGGAAGGCAGCCTCCTTTCTTCGAGGATGGAAGACCCATTTTAAGTTTCTGTTAAAGGCGATGGGAAGGTTTTCGAGACAGATCACAGTGATAGTTGAGCAGCATGACCGGACATGATTAATGTCACTGAATTGTACATGTAAGAAGTGTTTAAATGTCGAATGTAAATAGAATTTACTAAAAAAAGGCAACCTTGCGTTCTGGGAAGCTATCTGGGACTCAGTGAAGGAGATGCACAACCAGCAGCCTGTGATCTCCACCTTCAAGGAGTTGACGTGGTAAAACCCACACAGGGATGTCCACCTGCATGGCTCGGTGCGGGCAGTGCACAAAGACAGGTGCGAGGGCTTCTAGGGCCCACAGGTGGAGTGGTCAGGAGAAGGGGAGGAACGACAGTGTTTCCCAAAGTGGGCGGTCCCACTTCCTGGGGGCGCTGGAAAAAGCCAGGGGGCCTCCCAATGCAGGTGCCTACATTTATGCTGGATTACGGGCTGTATGTAGTACAGACGTTTTGATTGTTGGGAGGGCGTGGGAACCTTGCCGAGTCTGGCTGAAAACCTCAGGCCTCAGTGAGCAACAGGAAAGGGTATAGGTGGTGGGGGGGAAGCTGGAGGAGAAGCATCCAAGCTACAGAGCTTGGGGTCTCTTTGTGGGGGTGGCAGACTCTGGATTGTAGGGTAAGGGGCAGGGTAGCATTGCAGGGAAGGTCTTGAAGAACACCGTGCTGAGGAGTTCAGACTGCATCTTATGGGCTAGAGGAACCCTGGGGAGTCTTGAAGAAGAAGCAGGAGTCTAGGTGGTTGGTGGTGACAGAGAGGAGGTGGAAGGAGCAGTAGGGATTGCTTCCCAGAGTTCCGGCCAAAGGGATAGGAACTGGAACTGAGCAGTGGGAGTGGAGAGGAAGAGGTGGATGTCGGAGATTTGTGGGGAATTTGGATGAGACTAATGATGATGAAAGTTACTGTTCCTTCCTGTTCTATGTGAGCCTGTGCTGTTGTTCCAAGAGCTTGATAAACTTTATCTTATTTCACATTCACAACTCTGAATCTTCTTTGGTTGTTGTTGAGAATGTACACAGCACGGAATGGATAAATAGATTCAAACACATACAAGTCCATGGCACGGACTGTATTCTTTGAGTTGGACAGCCATTCATAGACGACTTTTCTGAGTTGTTCCCCCCCCCCCCCCCATTAATATAAGTGCACTGCCCCTAGGCTTCCCAATGAGTCTTTTGAGTTTCTGTTCTTATTTTGAACCCTTACAAGTAGTCCTTAAAAGAGCATAATGCTCAAAGCAGACCTTTTCTTCTTTGAAAAATCAGTTCATTGGGGGCTCTTACACATATTATAACAATCCATAAATCAATTATATCAAGCGAATTTGTGCATATGTTGCCATTCTCATCTCAAAACATTATCTTTCTACTTGAGCCCTTTGATACAAGCTCCTATTCTCCCCCTCCCTCTCCCATCCTCCTATACTCATGAACACTTAATAAATTATATATTATTATTTTTTAATTTGTTTTTTTGGGGGGCATCACTGCCCTCTGGTGGTGGGAGTAGGAGGCCCAGCCTTTGCTCTGTTGAGCTGGTATTGAACCTCCATCCCAGTGGGCCGCAGCCCCGCATACAATCCCTATGCCACCAGGGCTCAGCCCTATTTTTTCATATCTTATACCATCCAACGTCTCCCTTTACCCACTTCTCCACTGTCCTTCCCCCAGGGAGGAAGTTATATGTAGATCCCTGCAATCCGTTTCCCCTTTCTCTCCCACCTTCTCTCCACCCTCCCATTGTTACCCTTCTCTCCACTGGTCCTGAGGGGTTCTTCTGTTTTGAATTCCCTGTGTGTCCAGTTCCTATCTGTACCAGTGTACATCCTCCGATCCAGCTGGATTTGTAAGATAGAATTGGGATCATGGTGGGGGTGGGGGACGAGGAAGCATTTAAGAACTAGGGGAACGGGCTGAGCCCTGGTAGCGTAGTGGTTGTGTGTGGGACTGCAGCCTACTGGGATGGAGGTTCAAGGTAAGGTCCCAGACGCTATAGCCCTTGATAGTGAGGAACCATCAGCTTTCTTCTCCACTTCTGCTTATTCACTTGCTTTGTTTACAGTGATCATGTCGGGACAGGTTGGTGTGCTTCTTTCTTGTGAGCTTTGTTGTTTCTCAGCTAGATGACCACTTGTTTATCTTCAAGCTTTTAAGACCTCGGGTGCTATATCTTTTGATAGCCGGGGACTGTCATCTTTCTGTGCCATATTTGCTTAAGTTCCTGTACAGCGATTGCGTTGAGACAGGCTGGTGTGCTTCTTCCATGTGGGCTCTGTTGTTTCTCAGCTAGATGGCTGCTTGTTTCTTTTCTTTTTTTTTTTTTTGGGGGGGGGGTAGGAGGTGGGCATCACTGCCCTCTGGTGGTCGTGGGAGCTACCCAGCCTTGCTCCCAGAGAGCCGCTGCTGGATTTGAACTGCCAAGCCAATGGGCTGCAATCCTGCACTCAACCACTACGCCACCAGGGCTCAGCCGTTTACTTGCTTTTTAAGACTCTAGGCACTATGCTCGATGACGTAGGAGGTAGAATGGAAGTACTAAATGAATTATTAGGCCAATCAACTGGGATGTCCCATGAAACCCTAACCCTAACCCTCCAAATCCCATGAGCGACGCAAGTGGCCTCAGCACCCACTACTTCTTTGTCATGAAAAATAGGTGCCACATGGCTCTTGCCACTTCAAACTTTTCACACATATGCAGTCTATGTACAACACTTACAAGAGTCAGCTGTTGAATCCTTCCTGCCCTCCACGCACGAGGCTTTTCCCATTACCCTTAGCGCTCCTATCTCCTCTCCCTCCTGGTCTTCATACATTTGTCTTTCCCTCCCTCGTGAATCCATGATAATTTATAAATTATTATTTCGTCCTATCATACACTGTCGGATGTCTCCCTTCGCCCACTTCCCTGTTGTCCATACCCCAGGGAGGTGGCTATATGTAGATCCTTATTCATCAATTTCCCCTTTCTAATCCACCTTCCCTCCATCCTTCTGGTTCCGCCACTCTGACCACTGGTCCTGAAGGGATCGTCTATCCTGGATTTCCCATGTTTCCGGTTCCGATCTGCACCAGTGCACATCCTCTGGTCTAGCCAGATTTGTAAGGTAGAATTGGGAGCATGATAGTGGGAGCAGGAAGCATTTAGGAATTAGAGGAAAGTTACATATTTCTTGCTACACTGCACCCTGACTGGCTCGTCTCCTCCCCGCAAGCCTTCTATAAGGAGATGTCGCTTGATAGCAGTGAGTGTTGCTTGATACTTCCAGATCACTTTATATTTCTACCAGCAGTGGATAAGGGTTACAGTTTTCCCACATCTTCACTAGTATTTTTTATTTTCTGGGTTTTTAAAAAATCTTTTAGGGGGAGCGAAATCGTATCTCATCATGGTCTCGATTTTCATTCCTCTGCAGGCGAATGGCACTGAGCGTCTTTTCATATGTTCGGTCCCCTTTGGTGGCACATCCATTCAGAATACCTTTCTTCACCTATTTTATTGTTGGACTGCCTTTTTATTAAGTTGTCAACATTTGATATATACTTTGGAGAGGCTAGTTTTATTAGATAATCCATTGTTGCTCCGCTTGCCCTTCTAAGAATTTTGTGATTTCAGTTTGCACATCTAGGTCCCTAATCCATTTGGATTGGTTTTTATATGTGGTGTGAGACATGGATCCTCTCTCATTTCTCTGCATGAGAAAATCCAATTTTCCCTGCAGCATCTATTGTGTTGCCTCTTCTTCCCCCAGTGAATGAAATTAACACCCTGCACACACAAAAAAATCTGTTGACCAGAGATATGTGGGTTTATTTCTGAGTTCTCAATTTAATTCCACTGGCCTATTGCCACCTCCCAAATGGTTATGTTGAGCCCAGTGTGGCAGCCACAGTATCAATTTGTCTCAAGAGTCTTTTTCTTTTTCTCTGACTCTCCATCATACTGAGGTCAACTCACCTGCCACCTTCTGGACTCTTCTTCCAGCCTTCACATGCATACAAGATGAGGTGACTGACGACACCACGCATGGCACGGTCCAGGTGCACTGTCGTCCTCCCAGTGCTGTCTTTACTCTTCCACAATTCGAAGAGCTCTTTTGCAGCATCCTGGCCTAATGCCACGCATTGTTTGATTTTCTTGACTGTTGCTTCTTGAAATGTCAATGACAGAGCCAAATAAAATGAAACTCTTTGGTCTCTTCTCTGTGCATCATGGTGTTGTCCTTGGTCTCGATGGGAGGGTCTTTTAGATGTCGATTTGTAATCCATACTGTAGACTTTGATTTTCATTGGAAAGGGCTTGAAGTTGCCTTCACTTTTAACAAGCACCGTTGTGTTGTCTGCCTATCACAGGTTGTTAGTTAAGTCTCCTCTAGTCTTCCTTCTGTGTTCTTTATATAATCCAGCTTCTCCATTCATTTGCCCAGCATGCAGATTGAGTGAGTGCAATGGAAGAATACAGCCCTGAGATACACCTTTACCGATTTTTAAACCACGCAGTATCCCTTGTTTTATTTGGTCTACGTCCGGGTTCTACATAAGAACAATGAAGTGTTCTGGAAATCCCCATTCTTTGCAGTGCTGTCCATAGGTTTTCATGATTTGCCCAGTTGAATGCCTTGGTGTGGGCATTGACGCACAAGTAAGCATCTTTCTGACACTCCCTGCTTTCAACCGAGCTAGGTCTGACAGCAACAGTGTTTCCTCTTCTCGATGGAGTCTGGCTTGAGTTTCTGACAGCTCTGTATTGGTGTACATTAGCAATTGTTTTTAAAATTGTCTTCAGCTAAATATTCACTTGTGATACTAATGATATTGTGCCATCATTTCTTCTTTTTTGTTGGACCATCTTCTTTGGAATAGGCACAAAAATGGATTCTTCCAGGTACTTGGCAAGTAGCTGTTTCCCAAATTTCATGGCACAGACTGAGTGCCTCTAGCACTCTATCAATTTTTTTTTTGGAAATGTTTTAGTTTCAAATTCTATTAATTTTCTTTTCAAATTCTATCAATTCTATTTTTCATTAATGCTTTTAGTGCAGCTTGGATTTCTTGCTTCAGTACTATCTGTTCTTGATCTTATGCTACAGCTTGAAATATTTGAATCGTGACCAATTCTTTGGATGGTTTCTGAATCATTTTTTATTTTGCTCATAGAATCCTTAAATATTACATCTCTAGGCTTGAGCTTTCTTCTTCAGTTCTTTCAGCTTGAGCTAGGCAGTGGGTCCTTTTTGGTTTGCTAGCTCTGGGTCTCTGCACATTTCTTTTCTTTTTTTTTGGGCATCACTGCTCTCCGGTGGTGGGAGTAGGAGGCCCAGCCCCACTGCTGGAATTGAACCTCCGTCCCAGTGGGCCGCAGTCCCACGCACAACCACTACGCCGCCGGGGCTCAGCCCTGCACATTCCATTGTCATTCTTTACTTTGCCTTCATGAGCTATCCTTTGAAGTTCTCCGTTCAGCTCTTTCACGTCATCATTTCTTTTATTTCCTTTCACTATTCTGTGTTCAAGAGCAAGTATTGGAGTATCTTCTGACATCCACTTTGGTTGTTTTCTTTCTTTCCTTTCTTTTTCACGACCTTTTGCTTTCTTGGTGTATGACATCCCATCTTCTGTCCTTGACATGTTCCTCACATTCAGGTGGGATAGACTCATGGTCGTGTTGGGGCTCTCAGGCACTTGTTTCGGTTTTCCTGAACCTGCATCTATGCACCTGATGGTCTCTGCCATAGTTGGCTGTGGCCCCGTTTGGGCTGAGGGTGTTGTGCTTCTCTGTTACCGCTTCACATAGTTGTAGTCAATCTGATTTCTGTGTATCCCACCTGTCAAGGCCTGTGCGTGTAGTTTATCTTGTTAAAAAAAGGATATTTGCCGTGAAGAAGTCGTGGGTGTGGTAGCATTCTGTCATGTGATCTTCAACATTGATGCTATCACCAAAGACACGTTTTTAATATTTTATCACCCTCTTTGTTTTCAACTTCTGTGTTCTAATCTCCAGTGATTATCAATGCATCGTGACTACATATTTGATAAATTTCAAACTGAAGAAATTGGTTGAATTCTCAACTTCTTCATCATTGGCTTTAGCTGTTTTTACATATTTAAAAAAATAATAGTTGTGTTAACTGGTTTTTCTTGTGGGCATATAGCGATTATACACAGCCTAGAGAGATTTTGAAGTGTTCTTTTGTGATGATCAACATAATTTCCTATCTAATTTCCAACATAATTTGTCATTCCCATCATAGAAAATTATAATGGCTTTTCAATTCAAAATGACTCTGATTATTGATGAGTATGTAGTTTTTCCTTTTTCTTTTGGGTTGTGCCCCTTCAGCAAATGAAGGTTCCCAAAGCTTTGTTCCATCTACATCATTAATGCACACTCAACTTTGGAGAGGCAGCTCTCTGCCAGATGTATTTTGGGTGTCTTCTGACCTTTGGGGTTCATCTTCCAGCATGGTCCCAGTCTGTGTTCTGCTGTGACTCAGAAGTGGAGCACCTCCTGTCCAGTCTCTTCTTTGACTGAAGGCTTCATTCACACCTGTTCATTATGAGGGACTTGTGGTGTTTGAACTCCTGGTGGCCTGGTTTCTAATGGCACAGCACTGCATGAGTCAGTGCAGACTGATAGACGAGTGGGATCACAGCTGGATGGTATATTTTCAAATCAGAAAGTGTGAGATGTCTTACTCTGTATTAGTCTTTCCACCTATTTTCAACTCCTTGGGGCCTCTTGGCATTCCATGTGAAGTTGAGGATTGATTTTTCTGTAAATATGACCATTGGAATTTTCATCAAGATTGCATTCAAACTATAGATTGCTTTGAGTAATACACACAAACATATTCATATATATCATCATTTTATTGGGGACTCGTACAACTCTTATCACAATCCATACATCCATCCATTGTGTCAAGCACATTTATAAATTTGTTGCCATCATTATTTTCTGAGACTGTAACTCTTTTTTTTTTTTGGGGGGGGCATCACTGCCCTCCGGTGGTGGGAGTAGGAGACCCAGCCTTGCTGCTGGATTTGAACCTCCAACCCAGTGGGCCGCAGTCCTGTGCACAACCACTACGCCACCGGGGCTTAGCGCCATCATTATTTTCAAAACATTTTCTTTCTACTTGAACCTTTGGTATCAGTTCCTCATTTTTTCCCTTCCTCCTTCATGAACCCTTGGTAAGTTATAATTTTTTTTTTCTTACACTGACCAATGTCTCCCTTCACCCACTTTTCTGTTGTCTGTTCCCCAGGAAGGGGGTTATATGTAGATCATTGTGATGGGTTCCCACCTTCCTCTTCCCCTCTTGGTATCTCTACTCTCATTATTGGTCATGAGGGGTTTATCTGTCCTGGAGTCCCTGTGTCTCCAGCTCTGATCTGTAGCTTTGGGTAATATTAATATCAAGTCTACTCATCCATGAATATGAAACATCTTGGCACTTATTTAAGTAACAACCTCTCTTCTTCCCAATTTCAAGTGGAAGACTCAGCTTTTCCCCATTAATTATAATGTTAGCCACTAATTTTTTCTATATGTCCTGAATCCTAGTGAGGAATTTCTCTTCTATTTCAGTCGAGGGTTTTCATCAAGAAAGGGTATTGGATTTTCTCAGGTGTTTTTTCTGTATCCACAGGAGCAATGATGCGACGCTTCTTCTTTGTTCTGTTAATGTGGTGTCTTCAACAGATTGCTTTTCTAATGTTGAACCACGTCTGTCTGCTCTTGTCTTTTCTTATTTCATTTCTTCTGATAGACTTAAGCTTAGTCTGCCCATCTTTCTTCTCTGTCTAGTTCCTGGAGTTGTGAAGTTAAGCTATCAATTTGAGATCTTTCTTCATGTTTTCATGTAGGCATTTATTATTAGAAATGCCTGTCTGAATTCTGCCTTCACTGTATCTCATAAATTGTGGGTACTTTGTTCTTTCATTTTCATTTGGCTCTAGGAAATATATTATTTCTATTTTCATGTCCTTCTTGATCCATTGCTAGTTTAATAGTATATTATTTAATTTTCATATATTTGTGTATTTTCCAGGGTTCCCCCCCACACACTTCTGTTCTGTTATTGATCTCTAGCTTAAGGCCATTGGAGTCAAGCGAACATACTGTGTATTATTTCAGCATTTAAAATGTATCAAACTTTCTCTGTGAGCTCTAGCACGGTCTATCTTGGAGAATGATCCAGGTGTACTAGAGTAAGATATGTAACGTGAAGTTTCTGGTAGAGTGTTCTGTGCGTGTCTGCTTAGTCTACCTGGTCTACAGCCCTCTATTTCCTTGTTGACCCTCTCTCTGGCATTCTGTCCAATATGGGAAGTGATGTATTGATAGCTCTGACTGTTATTATAGTAGTATTGATTTCTTCCTTCAATTTTATCAGTGTTTGATATATGTGATATGTATATACATATTGCTATTGATGTATAATGCACACAAATACATATCCATACACACATATAAAACAGGTGCCCCGATGTTGCATGTTAAATGTTAAATCTTCTTGATTAATTGACCCTGTTTTGACTGCATAATGTTATCTCTATGGACGTATTTTGTTTCAAAGTTGACTATGTCTGATAGTAAGATTGCCATCCAGGTCTCTTTTTCTTATCTTCTATGGAGTATTTATCCCATCCCCCCTACCATTCTTTCACTTTTATCTATTTGTGACCTCAGATTTAAGCTATATCTCTCAGAAACATCATTTAGCACCACGAGTTTTTTTTTTTTAATTTTAGCTTTTAAATCTCTTCTTTCACTTTCTGTCTTTCAATTGGAGCATGTAATCCATGTACCTTCACTGTGATTACTGGAGAAGAAATGAATGATCTTGGCCAGTGTTTGTTTTTATTTATTTATCTCTTGGTGTGTCTTCAGCCAATTTTGTCTTTAGTACTGCAAGCTCTTTTATATATATATATATATATATATATATATGTGTGTGTGTGTGTGTGTGTGTGTGTGTGTGTGTGTGTATTTGGGCATCACTGCTCTCCGGCGGTGGGAGTAGGAGGCCCAGCCCCACTGCTGGAATTGAACCTCCATCCCAGTGGACCGCAGTCCCGCGCACAACCACTACGCCACCGGGGCTCAGCCCAAGCTCTTATATATTACCAAGCCTTTTGAGTTCCATTCTCCTTTCCTTGTTGCAGGATGTTTTTTACTTAGAGATTACGGTCAGTGTTACATTTGCCAGCTTGCATGTACAACATCCAAAGGCAAGTTGCCACCAGCTTAACTGTAGTCACAGACAAGAAAGACTCTGTTCCATTTATCTCCCCACCTTTGTTGTTGTTATCGCTAACTATGTCTTCTAATATCTTTTCATTCTCTTTATCATATTTCCTATGCCTGGTAGCATAGTTTCACCCTTGCATTTTATGCCTTTGTTATTTAGAAAAAAACACGAAAGGGCAAACATTTAGTAATATGCATGAATAGCCCTTGTATTTGCCCATGCATTTCCTTTCATTAGGGATCTTTCTTTTTATGGGTTGCTTGGTTTTCCTTGCCAGTTTCTGTCCCCTTCCATCTACCGCACTCTTCTGTGGGGGTCAGTGGATGCTCCTGTGTGTCTGTGAATGTTTCATCCACCTGCATTTGGGTCTGATAGTCTCTCGCTGGGCGTAGGACTCTTTGATGGCAGTTGGTTTTCCTGCATTGCCTTCAGGCCTCCAGTCTTTCTGCTGGAGAGTCGGCACTTGATCATGTCGAGGATCCTTTGTGTCTGTGACCATGTGCTTCTCTCTCACTCTGTTAGGGTTCACCTCTGTCTCCGCTTTTTAAGTGTGGGACCATGATGTGTCTGGGTGAGGATATCTTTGGGCTTCTCCTACTTGAGGTTCTTTGAGCTTCTTGGATCTGTCGATTGATTGCCTTCATTAGATCGGGGAAGTTCTGCCATCGTGTCTTCGCATATGCCGGTTGTTCCTTCATCTCCCTCACATTCTTCTGAGATGCCCATGATGCATATGTTAGGTCCCGTTGTTACTCCATGACACTGTGCTCAGCCTGCTCTGACTGTCAGTGCGCTCTTGAGCGGCTCTAATTTCAGCTCTCTTCCTCTGTAACTTGTGGACACCTCCATACGTCTGATCGATCTGTTGGCCAATCCCTTTGTGCATCTCATTTCAGTTGGTGGTTTTTTTAGCCGCCATCTTTTCCCCTTAGTCTTCGTTTTGCTCTCATGTTGTTTTTTGTTTCCTTTAGCTCTTTGTGTATATCTCCCCTTAGTTCATTAATTACATTTGATGTCATGTTACAACTTTTCATTGTCTTTAATTATTTGATCAGTTCTGGATACGCTTTTACTCCTTTATTCATGTTTATGTGGATGGACCATTTTGAGTGTGTGTGTGTGTGTGTGTGTGTGTGTGTCCCCTGTGGTGTTTTGTGGTACACTGAAGGTGGTGAGGGTGTTCGCCTTCTTAGTTTTCTCCAGGCTAGGGTGCACTAGGAGTTGAGCATGCCTTCCACCTCTCTGTGATGCTCCTCCTCCCTCCCTGGTTTATTTGGGATTTGAAAGTTCTAGATACCATTTTTTTCAACTTTCAGTCTCTCCCTCTGAGGTCTATGCTCATGCTGTTAGAGGCCCTGAGCTACGAAGGGTGTAGGAAGGCAGGTTGAATGTTAGTGTTTTACCATGACACGACCATATGAACCTTCTATGGCAATTTGCAGTAGGTTTGCTACTGAAGGTTCCAGGGGTGGGGGAGGTGCTGGCACAATCCGAATGGAGCCCTGGGGCTTCTCCCTGACCGAGTCCAGAAGAGATCCTGCTGATGGAGGTACATGTGAACCCAAACAAATGCACATTGTGACTTGAGGGTATATGTGGGAACCCTTGTGTGGACCTCAGATGACCACCCATTGATGAATTGGAATAGGGAGATCAAAAGTGTCCCCGGGCGTGTGTCTACAAGCACCTCTTGCAGGTGGTACAATTTTCATTCCTGTCCAGCATGCCCACACACTGAGCATGTGTTGCTTTGTGTGCCCATGAGGACCCCTGACATGGACGTTTGCGTCCCTGCTATAGGGGTGGCCTGGTGCCGTCCTGACCTTCTGAACACTGCTGACTGAGCATTCCCCCTTGCTGGACCTGGGCGACCTGCTCTCTGTTGAAGGGGCGGTGTCTAGGACTACCTCGGAGGTTTCTTCTGACAGAAGAAGTCAACATTTTTCCTGAAACAAAGGCAGATTCTAGCTACCCTGAGCAGCTGGTGCCAGAAACCTTAATGATTCCATGTCAAAGTAAACTCTTAATTAAAAAAACATGTATTTCGAAGATACAGAGCAACTACGTGGGTGGCACCTTCCCTCTTGCTTTGAGGGTGTCTTATTTTCTGGGTGTCATGGAGGGAGGACCTTAACCCCCCTACTTATAATGTTATTTCCTCTGACCCTCGTGCCATCCTCTATCTCAGAAAGCACTCTTTTGAGAGCTTAAGGGAAACATTGAGCCACAAAGTGCAGGCGTCTGCATTCTGCTGTGTCCTCTCATCTCTCCAGCTACCGTTTTCTCTCTCTCTCTCTCTCTCTCTCTCTCTCTCTCTTTCTGTTGAATAAGCAAAAGCCAGAGCAAATTTATTCCTTGGATCTCATATGAAAATGCGTGGTAATTGTTTCTTTTTGCTATTGTCAATATGTTTCTGTTCCGTTCATTGAACTTTGTTCCCTGCTTCTCCTGCCAGCTCACAACTCAACACAGAGGTTACATCCCCCTCACCGTTTGCTTTTTATAAAAAGGCATCATTTCCCCCCTCCAGGTCTTGCGGGGGGGGGGGGGGGCGGGGAAGTGCTTCTCTTGATGAGGGGCGGGGAGGGAGGCCTTGTTGGGATTTAGAGTCTCCACCGACCCCTCTCTGAGCCTCACAGGGCTCCCGCTCCTTCCAGCAATGGGAGCTCAGGAGTAATCGATTCTGATTTATAGCCAGGTTGGGGTGTAATTAGCAGTCTTGATTTAATGTCGCCCTGGCCTGAAATGTCGCCGTAGCCTGCCTCTCTTGTTTGTGTGCATTTAAATGGCAGCCTCCTGAGGTTGGATGATGGGACCTTGGCAGTGGACCCTGAGCACCTGGTCACTTCTCTGAGCCTACAGGTCCCTCTGGGGAGAATGTGGGTCATGACGTCACCTCACCAGGGGCTGAGAGTAGAGTGCCACAGCACTTCTTAGGCCCACTTTGGGCTTGGTGGACTCCATCTCTTGTCTGCTCGCTTCCTGGAGACAGGCGAGGCTGTCCTGTGGGAGTCAGGGAGACCCAAGTCGGTGGGCAAGTCACATCGCCCTGCAGGCGAGACCTCAGCTTCCTTGTCCATAAAATGGACAGAGTGCAGGTGCTGGGCTCAGCCAACTCACACAGCTGCAGTGAGCATGCGTGGAAAAGGAGAGCCCGGAACCTGAGATCTAGAGAGGGCGGTGGGTCGTATTAAGCCCTGCCTTCTGTTCCCTGGGGGAAACTGAGCCTGACTTAGAGAAGGGGATGGTGGACTTATCCAGGACTCCCCTCCTGGTGAGCCGCATGTAGTCCATGTGCTGTGCCGCGTTGGGGTTCCTGACACCCCCTTCATCCAAAGGCTTCCACACCCCTCTGTGGATGCTTCAGCATATGCGGAGCCGTGCCCCTCTCTGCGTGTGGTGGTGGACGGCAGATGGCCCTTCTCCTGCCATATGCTCCCGCATGTTTAGGAGCCTCAGGGAGGAAGGAGGTTGTGCAACGTGGCACCAGGGCAGATACTCCTGCATCGAGCAGAAACCTGCCCTGCTTCAGGGTGCCCCCTGCCTCCCTCCCTCCTCTCCCCTCACTCAGCCAGGACTCTGCCACGTACAGACAAGGCCCTTGCTGTGCCCAGCCATATGGGAGCGCGAGGGCTGTCACAGAGCAGTCTGCTGAGCAAGGCATCTGCCCTTGTGCGGCATTTGTAGGCTGGAACACGCAGCCGGCAAAGGTCAGCACTCACAAGGTGCAGACATTGGAAGGGGTGTGTGTGCGTGTGCGTGTGCATGTGTGTGTGTGTGTGCGTGTGTGTGTGTGTGTGTGTGTGTGTGTTACAGCCCATCAGAGACACAGCAGCGGGGCTGAGGGCTGAGGAGGGAGTTTCAGGCCTAGAAACTCCCCCTGGGGCTTTTGAAGGCCCTGGATGGGGTGGAGAAAAGGGAAGGGAAGGGGGCAGGGAGAAGGAAATGCTGAGAGTGGGGTGGGTGAGGTGCATTTCAGGGAAGTCAGGCTGCCTGCTGAGAGCAGAGCAAGTTCTAGAACAGCCTATTTATTTCTTGAGGAGGCTTATAGTGTTCGTAATTGGGCAGGCAAGTGTCTGATTGATTCAACTTGTACTACGCAGGGACTGGGATCATTATTTTGGCTCAGAGTGTTGCTCAATCTGCCCCTATCTGTCAGGTGACACTTGCTAACTGACATGAGGTCACAATGCTAGAGGCAGCAGGGAGGGTCCAGGGTAGGATAGGTCCCTGGGGTCCCTGTGGAGCAGTGAGCCCTAGCCTGGCTTTGGGTTTGCTTGGGGCCCCTCCAGAGTCACCCAGCGACTTCTTGTCCGCCAGCCCGCCCTCCCTCCCGACTTAGCCCGCCTCCTCGCGAGTTGGCTTTCCGCTTATCTTAATTTATTGATGAAAACTTGTTTTACGGTCCAGAGCGCAGCCGGCAGCAGCTCCCTGCCAAAAGAAAGCACGCTCACACATCAGGAAAGCGGGCCGCCTCCCGGAGATGGGCGCCTGGGGACTCGGGGGACGGCAGAGCGCGGGAAGTATGTCTGGGCTGCTGGGGTTGTGCAGCCTGCATTGGTGGGGCTCTAGGACCGTGGGCCCAGCCGCTGTTGGTGTGCGGGCTGGGGACCCAGGGACCCTGCCGGACCTCAGAGTCTCTCCACCACTGGCTCTGCAACTCAGCTGCTCTACCTGAGCTCATAATCCGAGTGTACGATGCCTGCGGGTCATAAATACTAACGATGGCTCCCATTTATAGCTGTGTCCTAGGCGCCGCGAGGACGTTTATTTTCACGGATCCTCGTTGGATCCTAACTATAATTCTATGTGGTAGGTACCATGAATCCTCCACGGTGGTGCTTACAGGTCTACCAAGGGAGGCATTTTCCGAGTTCCTTCCAGCTGGTGGAGGAAACCAAGACCTTAAATGTGGCGAGTCTACTGGTTCTATGGCCAGCTGAGAGCATGGCCTTCCCTGACCTGGACGCACCAACACTGGACAGTTCCCTCATTGACATTAGGCTTTTCAGCCCAGATGTGCCGGCCTGGCTGGACTGCATGCCCCCATGGGCAGGAACCCAGGCCCTAATCTCACAGGCACAGTACTGTGTTCAAGACTTATGCCTAGAGGCACCTGGTGCAGAACTGGTCCTCTGAAGGAGCCAATGAGCGAGCGACCAGCCCTCTGAAGGAGCCAATAAGCGGGCGGCCAGCCCTCTGGAGGAGCCAATGAGCGGGCGACCAGCCTAACAGGTCCAGAATGTCTGAGACGCATCTCGCCAAAATCCGTTCTCCGGGTAGAGCATTCTCACTGTACCTATTAAGACACACGTGTTCTTCTGGCCGTCCGTCGTAGACTCAGTGTTCTTCACTGATGCTCTAATTCAAACGCATCGCTTCTACCTGTAGTCTGATCCGTCGTTCAGCTTCCACACGCATAGGAGGCGAGTCAAAACACCACAGCTTGGGTCACTCGGATCTTCCTTCTCAAAAGGACACTCGCGCTTGGATAACGCATCCAAGTGGCGTTTTGCAGCACGCCTGCCCAATGTCATGCCTGCTTCTCTGAGCACGGATCATGGATCCAAGTGATAGGAGATCCTTGACCCCTTCCATCTTTTCTCTGTCATGTTGGTCTGCTTGTAATGGTGTTTGTTTTCTTTACCTGGGCTGTAATCCAGGTTCTGGTCTTTGATCTCCATCAGTAAGTGCTTCCAGTCCTTGTCACGTCCAGCAAGCTAGATTGTTGTGTCACGTGGATATCATCAGGCGTCTTCGGAGTTGCGGCCGCTCTTCCCCACCCGGCCCAGCCTCTGTATTTGCTCCGCACACAGGTGGAAGGCGTAGGGTGCAAAAGGCACACTTTGTTTTTAGTTCAAGTCGCCTGTCTCCCCTTGTTTGAACTATGGCCTGTTGGCCTGTGTACAGTAAAGTGACCAGACATCCCACTTTTTAACAATCTAACAACGTTTTAAAATTAAAATAAAATATATTACAATACCATTTTTGCATTCTATGAACATTTTTGTTGCTCCATGTAGACCAAATTTTTAATCAAGAACCCCGCCCCCTCCATTCCCCGCCCCTCGGGACAATGGTGTCCAGCTTAAAATCTGGTCACTTTAGTTACCGGCTCCTCCATTCTTCTCAGTGTCGCCCCTGAGCTGTTAGGATCCACACAGGCGAAGGCCTTTTTTGCTTCAATGAAACACCAAGTAGATGTCTTTCTGGTTTTCTCTGCTTTCAGCCAAGATATATTGGGCATCAGCAACGAAAGGTCATCTCTTGTTCTATGTTCTCCACTGATTCTGGCTTCAATTTGTGGCCAGTCCCTGTTTACAGAATTCTGCAACCATTTGTAAATGACCTCCAGGAAAATTTTACTGAACGTGATATTAATGATATTGTCACTACCTTCTGTATTCTATTGGGCCACCTTTTTTTGGAATGGGCACCGATATTGATCTCTTTCCATCACTTGGCCAGGTAGCTAGCTGCCTTCCAAAGCCCTTGCCATGGACGAGTGAATGCTTTGAGCACTGCATCCATTTGTTGAAACATCTCAATTGGCATTCTGTCCATTCCCACACGCAGCCTGTTTTTTTGTCAGTGGGTTCAGGGCAGCATGGATGTCTTCCGTCAGTCCTATTGGTTCTTGATCCTGTGCTACTGACTGAAATGGTTGGATACCAACCGATTCATTTTTGGTACAGTGACCAACCTAGGCTAGCCAGAGGCAGGCCACTTGACTCCTATGAGGCACAGCACCCTCCTCTTGAAAACGGGGGCCCTGATCTCTTGTGACACGATCGTATTGGCATGAGACGGTGTGTACGGAACACTGTGTGGGAGGATTGTTGGCGTGCCCCACATACTCTTCTGACAGCTTTGTGGGATTGAGCAATAAATGGGATTCCAGTCTCACGGCTGGACCACTACTCTGCCCCCAGCACACATATACACCTACACACACCATAGGCACATTCATCCTGACCTGTAGACGGGCACCCTCATGGGATATACCTTCTCCCCTTCCTCGGTGCCCCACTGCAGTGCCTCCATACCATCCCGCCACCAGCTCCAGGATAGTCCATCCACTCCTCCGGCTGGCTGTGCCCTGCCTCTGCCCTCTGTCCCTGGTCGCCCCCTGGGTCTGAGCTCCATGCCTGCCCCCACTTCCCACCCCCACCCAGATTTGGCTAGAAATTGTGGCAGATGTTTAATAAAATGGGGTTTGTGATTTTTTCTTTCTTTCTCCAAGGTCTGTGGGAGGCAGATTCATGGAGGTGATAATCACGGCATTGGGAGTCTTATCCAGTTGGGTAAAAGATTCCCACCTCTCATCCCGAGTGCTCCCCATTTGTACAACTGGGGAAGTAATTGCTGCTTCCATGTGTGGCTTTTGTGAAAGCACACTTTTCCCAGAGGAGCCTTGGGGACGGAATGGATTACATGCTGCTCTGCAGACCGTGAGTCCCGCAGCTGGACGCCCCAGCCACCCATGGGAGAAGGACGGAGCGCTTTCTCCTCCTGCAGAGTCAGTCGCCCAGCTTAGCCTCGGAGACGTGCAGGGGCGGTTAGGCGTCCTGTAGGCGTTGGCATTGACGCCACTCGCTTTCTCTGTGGCTTCGTCGCCACGTTTGATAAGACGGGGAGGACAAAAGTGACACCGGCCCCTCAGATCCGGAGGGTTAAAGGAGGCGGTGGAGGGGAGACAGACACGGTGCCCCACGGCTGCCGTGATAGCTACAGCTGGTGGAGCTGGGAGCCCGGAGAGAGCACCGTGACCTTGGGCACCGTGACCAGGGGTGGGCACATGGGTAGGTAGTTACCCCTCCCAAGAGGCAGAAGGTGAGGTGTGCCGCGCTTGGCCCAGAGTGGGCAGGGACCTCAGGTTATCCTTCGCTTGGTATGGAGGCCATCGCTGGCAGACTTAACCTGTGTCCCGTGTCCTCCAGCAAGCATGTCAGAAATGCCACAGACCTGTGGGTGGACACCGCTCCCAGATGGTGCGCCAGGAACCGGGCAGTAGACACGGGCTCCCCTGCAGAGAAGGGCAGTCCCGCGTTGGCTGCGTCAAAGGGTTACAGCAGAGAGCGTGTGTGGGTGACTGTCAGGGCCCAGAAGTGGCCCTGGGTGTCAGCCACGAGCTTTCCCGTTAGCTCTGTGGGTAATTTTAGAGTGCCCGCTGCTGCACTCCCGTCGTAGAAGGAGCGCCCTGTGACATGATCAAAGGGGTCTCCTTTCCCTGAGAGCGGGGACTGGCAGCCTGGCTGAGCGAGAGTGGCTAGCAGTGCCAGCCCCTTCCTGGCCTGACTTTCACTCACACTTGAAGCCACCTCTCCCCACAGACAAAAAGGAGGACCCGGCCCATGCCCAGGAGGAGTTCTGAGTTTCCGACAAAGTTTGAGCTCTTTGCTGGGAAAGATGTGATAGGAATTCAAGATGCCCTTGTCCTGACCACTGACCGTGCCTTTTCCAGGGAGTGTGAATGAAAGCACAGTGCCTTGTACAATGCTTCTATCCAGGACACTTACAGAGTGCTCGGCAGGCCCGGTCCCAGTCACGCTCAGTGCCCCCTTGTGCTGGTGGGCGGGTTTCCCGGCCTCTCTGCCCCCGGCTCCACCCCCTTGAGAAGCAGCTCAGAGAAGTCAAGTGACCAGAGCCGCAGAACACCTCCCGTTCTCCTGGGTGCAAGTCCAGAGTCCGGCCATTGGGTGACGCGTCCGCTTTCTCGGCCGGTTGTCTCTGCATGCTCCTGGAGGTTGCTTCGCTAAGCCCAGCGCAGCTTTGACGCTGTCAGAAATGCCTTTTTCCCCAGATGCATAAAATAAAACAAATGCAGGAAGGACAAAATATGCTGGCGATTGGAAAAATCCTTTCTCCAGACTCCTGACGAGCTATTCCGAGACCTTGGCGCCCGCCCTCCCAATTTACAGTGACCTTGGGAGTTCTGACCGGGCCTCCCTGGAGCTCCCAGGCTGTCTCTCCCGTGGCTGGGGCACACAGGGTGTGGTGAGGGGGGTGCTGAGACATGAGGCCTGCACGCCCAGGCTGCCCGCCTGGCCCCCCTGTTCCCGGCACACAGCCCACCCTTCCTTCCCTGCACCGGCGCTCTGGCTGCAAGAGCTAATGGGCTTGGGTGACCGAGGGCTGCACGCTGCTTCCTGCTGAGTGTTGACACGTTCCAGAGTTTGAGGAAAGGGTCACCCTTTCCCTCTCAGCCAAGGGCAGGTCTGGGGCTGGCTCTGAGCAGTCTCCAGTGTAGGAGATGACAATGATCTGCCTGCCCCCCGTGGGGCCCCTCCTCCGGCCTGACCCCAGCCCTCCCCTCCGGTGTGAGCCTGCTTCCTCCGAGTGTTCCTGCGGAGGACGGGGCCCAGCTGTGCGTGGTCCTGAGGGGCATCTGCTGGGACCGGGAGCTGGAGTTCCCGCAGCCAGCTGTGCGCCAGGGGGGCGCGGGCTGGTGCTAGCTTGCAGAACACCCAGTGACAGGTGCTCCCTGGGAGCCCGCCTTCCCCCCTGCCCACCCTTGCCCCGTTTCACAAGATCAACGGTTCAAACCCACCTGCCGCTCAGCGGAAGAAAGATAGGGCTCTCTGCCCTCCCTAAAGGCTGCGCCCTGCCCCGCGGCGTCGCTGTGAGTCAGAATCCACTCGGTGGCGGTGAGTTGTAAGGCTTGGTTTTGCACTCTGTCATCCAGGCCCCTGCCCCGACTCGGACAGGGCTTGCTTTGGGAGGCAGTGAGGTCCCGGCCTCGGCAAGCCCGGGTCTGGCGGGAATCGGTGTTCTCGGCCTGGGGAGTGATCGCCGCTGCTCGCCGGAGCTGGCAGGTGCTCCGTGTCCTCACGGCTCCCTGTCACCGTGGCCGTTCAGCATGTTGTTGTCCTCTGGGGCTGCGGCTCAGCCTCCCTCCTGCCGGCCGGACCCCCGAGATGGGGAGGGGCCTGATCCTGTCTGCCTCTGCTTCTATTTCCCCGTGCACGGGGGGCCTGTGGGTCTGAGCGGTGGAAGGATGCTGGTGCTTGAGAAGGAGGGCCGTGGGCCTGCTGTGAGGTCGGAGGTGCCCGGGTGACCCAGGAAGGGGATGCAGGGGGAGCCAAGCTTCATCGATGCTCCCAGAGGCCAGTTATAAAGGGGCCAACACCCCACCCCGCATCCTCTCCACTACCTGTCTTGGTCCTGCTATTAGATCTGTAGGCACCAATAGTCTTGGGGACTGGGCCTGCTCTCGGCCCCCCTGCCCGGACCTTTGAAGTCCCTGGACTGGGCCAATTAGGATCCCATAAATGTCCTTTACTGGGACCCCAAACAGAACACCCTGTCCAGGGCCAGCTGGTGATGGGGCATCTACCATCCAGGATGCCGAACCTGCCAGAGGGAGGAGAGAGAGAGAGAGAGAGAGAGAGAGAGAGAGAGAGAGAGAGTTCAGGACCTATTCCCAAAGGCTGGGTGTTGTGGTGGGTTGGGGGGTGGTAGGAAAGGGGTGTCCCTGCTTCTTAAGGCCCTCACAGAATTAGCTGTGGGGCATGGGCACCCATGCACACCTGGTCAGGCAGCTGCCCACCCAGTACCCCTGAAGCTGGCCCTGCTTCTCCTGGAACCGTCCCAGATGGAGAACGACCCTGCTCTGCAGGTAGTCATCAGCATGTAACTGGGTTGTAGGTCTGCAGATGCTTTACGTAATGTTTATTTGGAGGAAAACAGGGCCCAGCGATATGGGTGTGATCTGTGCGTCACCTGTGCAGGCTGGTGACATTGGGGGCTGAGGAGTGAAGCTGTGAAGAGGCAGAGGTTTTGCAAGAGATTGCTTTTTTTGGGGGGTGGGGGGTAGAGTTGTCAGAAGGGAACGTGGGGAGGGATCCTGCCCTGCAGCCTTACACCACTCAAACTCAGGCCAGGATGACCCTGAGACCTCCAGTCACGCTGGTGAGGGCTTGGGCTGGCCACTGGAAGGGACCATCGCTGACTGATGGTGTTGCTGGACTCTGCTTGGACCCTGGCTGACCTTTGGTTCGAGACAAGGGTGCCCAGTGGAGGGGTACTCAGAGATGAACGTCTGAGGAGACCCTGCGTCAGCCGGGACGAGACTTGTGTGAGGTTGCAGGTAGCTAGATGCCCTTGGGTAGGGGAGGGTCTTGCATACTTCTTCCTGGGTGAAACAGAGCCAGGCCCGAGGCCCGTGAGCCTCAGGGACGTGGATTTCTGAGTCAATGGCAATGGGTTCTTGAGTACAAAATAAGGGGACATTTGCGGTCCAATGGCTCCAGCTTAGGAGTTCAGCTGCGCCCCCTGGGAGTTCCGTGCTGCCTTTTCAGAAGTAGATCACCAGGCCTTTCTTCCGAGGTGCCTCTGGGGGGACTCAGACCTCTAACCTCTTGGCGAGCAGCAGAGCACGTTTAGTCTGCAGCATGCAAGGCCTCTCCTGGCCCATGTTAAAAGCCCATCTCCTCAGAGTCGATTCCCATCCCGATTCTCTCTAAGACAGAGTCAGACGTCCCCCTGGGTCCCAGGCTGCACCGCTCTGTGGGAGCAGATTGCCTCATCGCTCTCCTGTGGGGCTGAGCCTCCGACCTTCCGACCTCCATTAGCAGGTGGTGCTTAATCCAATGAGCCACTAGCGGTCCTGTCTCAAGTAATTAGTGTGGTGTTGGGAATGGGGGCGACCCCTCATTCCCAAGAGCCTCCTTCCTGCCGACAGGGTGACTTCAGCACAGGCTCCTCTGGGACTGCGTCTCTCCGTCTTCCCTGTGTGCAGAACTGCAAGCAGCGTCCAGACTCCCTTCTGTCTATTGGTCCGTCCGTCTGCCCCTCCCTTTATGACTGTGAGGATGAGTGAGCTGCAGGGACCCTTTGGAGACCTGGGACATCTGAGACACAGCGTTCCCCCACCCCCTCCCATGTAGTGCCCTTCCCCCAGCTTCTCCCAGGGCCTGGCAGGTTCACCTGTAGCCACCACACTGGGCTGTGAATTGAAAGTTGCCTTGATTTTTATTTTCTATGTCCGCTCATTTATTAGACGCCCTTAAACAGGACACGAGGACCTGGTTTGTAGAGCATGCCGGGGAGTGTGAGACACCCCCCCCCCCCACCTCACCAGGATGAGGGCGGCAGGGGTGGTGCAGGCTGGGGCTGGGCAGCCACAGGGCAGGCTGAGCTCTGCAGAGGCACATGAGCCGCCTCGGGATGGAAATAGCCCGTGAGCGTGATGTGCTGCGAGGGACTGTGATGGGGGGTGGGGGCAGTCGGAGCAGGCCGCCGACACCAGGGGAAGGAGGGACGGACCGGGGACTGGGGAGCAGCTGGGGGAAGCAACGCCCAGGTGGGCTTGTGTGTTTGTGTACCCCGTCATTCCATCCTTGACCAGGTCTTAATCTCACAGTCCAGATGGGGTCTGGCCCCCCTGCAGAGGAAGAAGACGGTTGCGACAGGAAATGCTGGTGTTTTCCGAGAGGGTGGGCAGCGTGTCTGTGTGGAAGGTCGGCCAGGTCTTGATGTGTCCTGTGAGGGGACGTGCCCCTCTGGTGGGAGACGAGGGGTTGGAGGGGTGGGGTGGGGGCTGCTGTCCTCTGAGCAGTTTGCTGGGGGGTAAGCGCTGGAACAGGGGGAGGGCAATCTGAGGGGGTCAAAGTGTGGACCCCACCCTCTGAGAAATGGGGTCCCTGCTTGAAGAAGACGTGCGGCAGACACATAGATTAAAACCACAAATCAATAGGGTTTGAACCGAAGACACAGAAAACCGTGCTGGGAAATAAGGCTAATTAGAGCAGGCCTGATGAGCGAGGGTGTCTGACGTGCTTGTTGACTGCAGGGTCGGAGCCTGCCAGGCCTCGTGTCCCAGGCACACCTCTGTCGGGTGGGCCTGCGACGGAGGCCCAGCCTGTGTGTTCACTTGCTGGCCCTCCTCTGCGGTCAGTGGCCGAGCAGGACCAGGCAGTAATGTGTGGCAGAAGGGAGACCCAGAGACCAGGGTCTGTCCCGGGCACTCAGGGAGGGAGCAAAGAGCCCCAGGCCTCGGCTCTGGCAGAGGTCAGGTAAGAGCCAAGGTGGAAGTTCACCCTCTGAAATGTGGCTTTCACTGAGCTGGATCCCTGGATGAGCATTGCCTGGAAAGACCCTCTGCAGGGGGGCGGGAGTGAGTGAGCAAGGGAGGCTGGCCACTCCGGGAGGCTGTGGGGCCCACCCCCATGCGGACAGGGGCTTATGCCAGCAGACCTGCTGTCCGCGGGCTGGTCAGCGGTCACACAGGCTCCGTCCCGGTCCCTGAGTCACCCGGTCTTGCCCTAGATTCTCCTCCTGCCTTGGGCTGCACTGCAGCTCGGTCATCTCAGCTGAGACAAGCCTCTGGTTTGGGAAGGGAATTTTCCCCAGTGCCACCAGCTCAGCTCACAGGCATGGAGCTTGGGCCGTGCCCAGCAGGCCTTGCCCACTTCCTGTGCTGGACTCTGGTGCCTCCTCATGGGGCAGCTTCCCCGCCATGCCCCCTCCCGCCCCTGCCCCGGGCATCGACCTCTAACTACCCCTACTCTAGCACACACACGTATAATCCACACATATCCATATCCATGTACAGCTGCACACACATGCGCACATATATGTATAGATATACTCACACACATATACATACTCACATACACATTCTCCATTGTTCCACTGTCGTGTCTGCCAGGTCTGTTACCCTTTCCCTGCCCTCACCCCCACCCCTGTCCATGGGACGGACACCAGGCCCTCCCTCTGATGGTCAGAGGGTAGGCACCTGGCTTGGAAGGGGCTCTGGCAGGCTTCTCACCTGGGCCCTCTTGGCGTCTGGGGCTGGGAAGTTCTTTGTCGCGGACCCTGGGCAGTGCCGGCCGTCTGCTAGCAGCACTGACGGAAGCCTGGCAGTTGGTACTCTCCAGTGGCTTTGCCGAAGAAAGGCCCGGTGACAGGTTCCCGTAAAGAGGGGAGAAGATCCCGTCGCACGCACGAGGTCGGCGTGAGGCCTGCTGTGGCCGCAGTTGGCAATCAGGACGGTGTCTTGTGCATTGTGGGATGCCAGCGACAGCTCTGGCCTCGAACCAGCAGATGGCAGCGCACCACCTGCGCCAGCTCACAAGCGTGCCGACCGACCCCGTCAACAGACAGACAATGCGCCCACTGCCGTTAAGCTGATCTGACCTCCCCGGGGGCCTGCGCAGGGCTTCGGAGTCTGTAGATCCTCATGGGCGCAGGACAGATGGCCTGTCCATTCTCCCGCAGAGCGGCTGGAGTTTTTAAACCACAGATCTGTGGTGGGAAGCTCCCTGACCAACTCATGTGCCACCCAGGTCCCCGACAGGCAAAGCCACGCTCAGTCCAGGGCCACGAGGCTCGGTATGAACAACCTGACCCAGTCTTGGTTTCCATCCACGCATGGCTGGGCGTGGAAGGGACTCTCTATTCCAAATCCCACACTTTAAGGGAAATTGGGCCGGGAGAGCTAAAGAATATAAGGTCACCCAGAGGGGGCTGCACAAGGAAATCATGTGTTGGAGGGAGGATGCCAGCAGCGTTACAAGAACTGCAGTGGAGGTCAGGTCGGAGGCAGACAGGGCATGTGTTAGGGATGGTAGGCCATATAAAGAAATCCACAGAAACTCATATTTTATAAGAGAGTTTTATATAAAGGGTAAGTGTATATTAAGAAAGCATCCCAGCCCACTTCAGTCCAAGCCCATAAGTCCAACATTAGCCCATATGTCCGACACTCAATCTCACAAAGCACACGCAAGGGCGCTGACGGCAAGAGGAAAGCTGAATGAGTGAGTGTGGAAGCAGCTCAGCGCTGGCAGGGGTCTCCACTAGGCTCCTCCGGCGCCCAGGGTTGCATCGGGGTAGGCGCATGTGACTTCTCAGGGGTGTCTCACAGGAAAAGTGAGGCTTTTCAGCTGAAGCAGGGAACTGCCTAAGTACGGCAGCTGCACCCTGGTCTGACCATCAGAAAGCAGAGAACTAGAAAGGCAAGACTCATTGGACCTTTTATCTCTCTGATCTTCAGTTAATCACTGTCAGGTTGGCACAATAAACCTTAAATATCTCCAGAGATAGACCTGTTGAGGGGAGGCAGAAGGCTGCAGTGGGCTGACTTGGTGCCTTTCAGACCCCCTAGGGAGCTGGTGGTGCAGAAGGGGCTCCCCGCTGGACCACCATGTCCCCTCATTCTTTCCTACTCCGTGAAAGCAAGGCCTGGTGTTACCTGGAGGGTGGAGGGTCTCTTCAGCAGGAGACCCCTGAGGCAGGCAGGGAGTGTCTGTGGGGTGCACAGTATCCCCTCTGCATTGCACTACAGGGGCCCCATTCCCTTGGGGGCTCAGAAGAAGTCGGATAAGATAGGGACCTTGGGGGCTGAGCCCCGGTGGCGTAGTGGTTGTGCACGGGACTGCGGCCCACTGGGACGCAGGTTTGATTCCAGCAGTGGGGCTGGGCCTCCTACTCCCACCACCGAGAGCAGTGATGGCCCCCCCCCCAACAAAACAAAAAGATAGGGACCTTGGTACAGGGGTGGGAGGCAGGGAGGGCGGCTTTGACAAGACTTGGTCTGAGGCGCCTTCTAGAGGTTGCCTCAGCTGCAGGCAGCAGCCTGGGCCTGTGGGATCCCCCAGCACAGGGGATGAGAGGGGGCAGCACCTGTGTTCTCTGTGGTGGCTGGAGGCTCCTGCTGGGAACGTGCAGACACACAGAATCTCAGAAGCCAGAGAGGCAGCTTTGCAGAGAGAGAGGAGCTCTCTGGTTTCTGACCTGTCAGCGTTTTCCAGATGGAGCTCTCAGGTCTCACCTCAGCCCCCCCGAGGGGCAAGGGGGATAGAGGCATAGACGAGACCCCCACCGGGCCCACCCTCCCGCGAGGCGTGGCTGGGTCCGGTGGGGGTTCAGCAGGGGGCATCCTGCAGCTGCCGCCACCTCTGTCACAGGCTGCTTTCTCAGGCGGGGGTCTGGCTCGCAGGGCCCTCGACCTTGAGCATGAAGACCACGCATTCCCCACGGCACGATTCACGAAAGAAAAACAGGCGGCAGCATGGGGACTGACCAGATTTGAAGGACGTGACAGTGTGACAAGTGCCCAGGGCTGATCAGTTTCCGCGAGTGGCCACCTGCAAACCCAAGGCGCTGCAGAGCCGGCCTGGAGCGCCACCTGGCGGCCGCAGGGGGTCGTGGCGCCCACGGCCCCTGCAGGGCTCGGAGGGGTGAGGTGGGGGCAGGTTCTGCTGAGCCTGCCTGCCAGTGGCTGTGCCCTGACCTAGTTCTTCCTCCAACGGAGGCACGGGGCCGCCCGCCTTGTCGGGGTCTGGGGCGCGGCCCCACACACATCCCCTGTCAGGATCTGGTTCTGCAGCCTGCGTGGATAACCACCCCTCCTGGTCAGTTCTTCACAGCGAGCCCTGTCCTATGCCCGCCCTCAGCCTGGCTCCCGCTACCCACCTGCTGCCAGCGCCACCAGCTCACAGCTGGTCCCAGTGATGTTGCAGGGGTGCACAGTGGCAGTGCGATGTCCCTGGTTGCTCTTCTGGTCTCCTCACCCTGACCCTGCCTTCCACGTCCAGGGGCCTCCTGGTCCAACCTGGAGCACACCCCCTTCCCCGTTTCAAGGGTATCCCCCCAACACCAAGAACAGCATCCAGTTTTCCTTCACAGAGGACTTCAAAGACCCCCCCGGTCTGTCCCTTACGAAACCCCCACCCCCCTCCCCACTTCTGTCACAGCACAGCGAGCTGTGTTCTTCGGAGTGCTTGAACTCCTACCTCTGCACTCTAGCCGGGCCGCCTCCCTGGTCACTGACATAACACCCTACCCGCTCTTTGCAAACTGCCTCTCTTCTGAGAGGCCTTTCCCGGCCACCCCTGGCATTCCGACTCCTGACCTGCCCCCTCCTGTGGTTCTGTTCCTGGGGTCTGTTGCTGTGTGCCTCTGTGAGAGCCTCGTGTGCCGGCCCGGACTCAGGCTCCACCACCGTCGCCGCTGCCCCAAAGGTTGGAGGGTTCAGCCCACCAGAGATGCTGCCAAGGAAGGGCTTGGTCAGTGACTTTTCCAGACACCCGCTCAGGACAGCTCTATGGGGCCCTGTTCTCCTCTGACCCACGTGGGCCATGGTCGTGTTGGGTGGTCTAGGTGTCAGTCAGCAACTCCACGGGCGAGGGGGTGGGGCCTTCGCCACCCTGCTCTCCGGTGCCTCCCCGGCAGCTGGGATGGGGCCAGTACGCGCAGGAAGCCGGGCGCTCACTTTGGGCTTGTGGACTGAAGGAGGGTGGAGCTGCCATCTCCTCAGGGTTCCTTCTGCTTTGTCTCCTCCCCATGCGTGTGGCGGGTCCCTCGGGGGTGCAAGGGCAGGAGCGTGAGCGAGTCGAGGGCAGGGGGCGTGTCATGTCCGCTGGGTGCTGCTGCCTCTGGGGGCCCGGCCCGCCTGTCCCATCTCACCTACCCATGCGTAGCCGTCTGGCAGGTGGTGGTGGTCTCAGTCTGCGTAAGACGAGTGTGCAGGGGCTCACAGCAGGACGAGGGAGAGCCAGGGTCTGGTCCCCCTCTGTGGCTCCCAGCACATGCCCCCCACTGCTTTTCCTGCTCCTGAGGGGTGACCTGCGCCCCGCTGGCCTTGCTAATAGCACAGCGAGGGCTTCTTCTGGGCCCTGGTAGCAGTGACCTGCTTGAAACACCTTTCTTATTGGCCCCCTCCTCCCCTCTCCAGGAAGGCAGGTCTCTGAATCAGCTGTGGCTTTTCTGGTGCAGGTCCACTCCCACTGTAGGTGTTCAATAACTATCGGCTGGCTGATTGATTGACTCTTCAGACTCAGCAAACTTTCCTGAGCGGGCAGAGGGAGGGGGGCGAGGGACTGTCGGCTCTCTTGAGCATAAAATAAAGCAGACGTGGAGATTTGCAAGCTGAAGCCTCCCTGGGAGCTGGTGGCGTCGGCAGCCCCAGGGGTGCTGTAGAGGAGAATCGGGCCCCTGCAGTAATAATGCCAAGCTTGATAGATGGGGAAGGCTGTGAGGGGCCCCTCACCGGTGGCATGTGTGCTCCCGTCTGTACGCGTTGGGAATTTGTTCTCTGGGCATCTGAGAAGAGTGGGCAGGTGGTCCCTCTGGTCAGAGCAGCAGTAGTCCATCCCTGGAACTAAATGCGAGAAACTGGACACAAGTCCCCATAGGCGCTCCCTGTGCATCCTTCCTGCTGCCCCACCCCTGTCCTCTTCTTGGTCAGGTGGGGTGATCTCCCCGTTCATGGGATCTGGCTCCTTGGACCGACATTTAAGGGGCCTGTGTCCTCAGGGGTCCTGCACACTGCAACCCTCAGAGACCTCAGAGGACTGTGAAGCTGGTACTATCCCACTTGCCAGGTGGGGAAACTGAGTCACTGGCACTTTGGGGGATGTCCAGGTCACCTGACTGACATGACTCTGTCTTGTGACCAGACCCTGGGCCACCTCTTTGGGGTCAGAGGTGGCTGGGCCCCCTTGCCCAGATGTCTGTGCCTCTTCTGAATGGACCCGTCCAGGAGCCCTGGGTCTAACGACCTTCCCTCTCTCTCCAGCTCTGTGGCTGTGGGCTGCTTGGAGTGGGCATCTGGCTCTCCGTGTCGCAGGGCAACTTCGCCACGTTCTCCCCCAGCTTCCCCTCGCTCTCTGCCGCCAACCTGGTCATCGCCATAGGCACCATCATCATGGTGACCGGCTTCCTCGGCTGCCTGGGCGCCATCAAGGAAAACAAGTGCCTCCTGCTCAGTGTAAGTGGAAGTGCGAGGCACCCCGCCCCGCTGCACGCTGGCTGGAGCTCCCCGCATGCAGGCCACCGAGGTGCCCAAAGAAATTGCTTCTAGAATCCCTGTGCCTAACCACACCCCTCTGCCCTAGTTGACCCTCCCACTCCTTTGATCTGCAGTCTACTTAACCTTCCTCCCCAAGCTCCCTGGGGTTCCCTGGGTCCATGCCCTTTGTGGTCCCTGCCCTGGGTGCAGTGGGTCCCCCTGTCCCCCCAGCCCTGGTTTGCACCCCGTGCATGGCCTCGCTGCCAGGTGCCCAAACCCGTGTCTCCGCTTTCCAGTTTTTCATCGTGCTGTTGGTCATCCTCCTGGCAGAACTGATCTTGCTGATCCTGTTTTTTGTCTACATGGACAAGGTAAGCCCCACAGGAAGGCGGGGTAGGCGTGTGTGTGTGTGTGTGTGTGTGTGTGTGTGTGTGTACTGGTGCAGCCGTTGGGGGCCGGGTGAAGTCGGGGGCCTTTCCCTGGGCAGAGGAACAGGCTGACAACGATGAGGAAAGGGTGCTGGGGTCAGGAGAGCGAGACCACCCAAGGAAGGCCCAGGCGGAAGGGTTGGTGGGAGAGGGGCAGCATTTTGGTGCAGCTAAGGAGAGCGGTAAGTATTTTGTGTCGACGTGGGACGGGAACTATTTGAAGTCACCGAGGGGCAGAAGAGGCTGCCGTAGTGCGCTCCCACCACCGCACGTGGTTCAAGCGTAGGCCAATGGCCTTGACGGGCGGTTTAGAGGCTGCATTCAGCAGGGTCTTTTCTGGAGACGTCGGTGAACAGAGTGGCAGTTCCTCGGCGCAGCCTACTCCTCAAGTTCAGGAAGATGATGGGGTGACTGCGGAAGACCTCACCGGGCAGGGTCATTTGCAGTCTGATGGGAGACCCTTAGTGTGAGGACCACCCACAATGACTGGCTGAGAGCCCCGCAGCGCTGTCTCTTACTTAACAGGAGTTGGTGGGGTGGCTGGTGCTTGTGCACTCAACTGTCCACTGGCAGGTCAGCAGTTTGAAACTGCCAGCCGCCCCTTGGGAGGAAAATGTAGCGGCCTGCTTTGGCACTGATGGGTAAGCATCGGACTGCTAATCTCAAGGATTGCGGTTCCAAGCTGCCAGCTGCTCCAAGGGAGAAAGATGAGGCTGTCAGCTCCTATAACGATGTACCACACCCAAATCAAATGCACCACCACCCCGGTCAATTCTGACTCGTGGCGACCCTGTGGGACAGGGTAAAACTGTCCCTGTGGGCATCTGAGAGGGTGCCTCTTTATGGAAGTGAAAGTGCCATTCTTCTCTTTCGGAGTGGCTGGTGGTTTTGAACTGCGGGCCTTGCAGATTGTAGGCCAAAGCATAGCCCCTATGCCACCAGGGCTCCTGGTGAAGATGTAGCGGAAACCTGACAGAGGGTTGCTCGGAATCACAATTGAGTGAATAGCAGTGGGTTTTTACTGTTTCTCTAAAGATTGACAGCCAGGGGGAGATCCTTCTGGGGCAGTTCTGCCCTGTCCTAAAGGGCCACCATCCTTGGCCCAGGGCAATGGGCCCATCCAAGACTTAAGTATCTGTCCCTGGATTCTTGAAGTACCCGTCCAAGTCACTCCCTGAAAGTTCGGGGTGTTACAATGGGAAACAGCCCCTCTGGTTTTGCACTTGTGAGCGGGAAGATGTCACAACAGCTACCGCGTGCCTCCTTTGCATGAGTTTCTGTTCTCAGCTCCCTGTGTGAGCAGTTTGCTTTCTTTTCCTGACCAGTGGTTCTCAACCTTCCTCATGCCACAGCCCTCTGATACACTTCCTCATGTGATGGTGACCCCCCCCCCCTCCAATTATAAAATTATTTTCACTACCACTTCATAACTGTAATTTTGCTATTGTTATGAATCCAGCAGCCCCTGTGAAAGGGTCCCATGACCCCCAAAGGGGATGCGGCCCCCAGGTTGAGAACCGCTGGGGTAGGTCCTGGTATTCAGATGTCACAGGCGAGGAAGCAGAGGCCGGGTCTGTGCGCTGCTCAATGCAGCCACCCGCTCGCACTTTGGGCATATTTTTGTAAATGGTTGTAAAATCACATCTAACATTGCACCCGCCAGTTGCATGTCTGGTGGGGCTGTTTTGACCACAGAGGCAGAGGCCGGACACTTAGCATGGGCCCCAGAGGAGGCCAGAGCAGATGAGGG
>PVJH01024189.1:0-33477 GCA_004026705.1 Nesogale talazaci | reverse complement strand
CAATTTTACCACCCAGAAACCCTTATTCTACTTGCTGTCCCTATAGTTTCATCCATTCTGGGTTTTACATAAAAATCAGAGGGGGAAATCATTATAACAAAAATTCAAGAGAGTGGCCACCAATGACATTCCACGTATGAGATAAACCCCAATATGAAAAAACACAAAACAAAATACAGAAAATGCATACAACCAGATCGGGCCTTATGTACATTAGATCGGGAATCAAGGAAAATGTTTTTAACTGTTCAAGTCACATTTTTCATATTGATCTCTACGGTCTCTCTACGGTCTCTCTCATTCACTCTGTTCAGTAAACACTTCCCTCCTATCCCTTTATTATAAATAGAGAGAAATTGCTGGAGGTTTATTTTCTATGTAGATCCCACAAATGTATCTTGGGTCCCACTATCTTCCATATCCTTCTGCAAACCAGAACCTTACAATTTAGTTTCTAATGTTATTGCCTCCTTCGACTTCAAATTAGATGATTTATAATCCTTTGGTGATTGGTGTTGGCATGGATGCTTGTTTGGAAACAAGCTTTTTTATTTTTTACCATTTTTACATAATTATTAACATTGATTACATATTCCCCTTTTCTGAGCAGTACCCCTATAAACATAAATTCACTGCCCTTAAGGCTTCCATCTAATCTTTCAAGTTGATCCTGTCATTTTTATTAGTTATTTAAAGAACTCAAAGCTCAAGGCAGACATTTTTACTAGTTAAACCATTGTTTGTTTTTGGGTTTTTTTTCCAATCATTTTATTGGGGGCACATACATCATTTTTCACAATACATAAATAAGCATATTCGTCAAGCACCCTCACATGTCCACTTCTATTATTGCTCTCCAATCGTCCACCTTTTCTCTTAAGCCCCTCCTATTGGCTTTTCCATTCCTTCCCCTCTTCCCCTGGCCTCTCCTCCCCTCCCACCCTCAATACTTTATACATTGTTATTGTTTTTTCATATCGTACACTGCCACTGCCTGACTTCTCCCCCAACCCACTCCTTTGATGCCCGTCCTTCAAATGGGAGCTTGTGTATATATCCTTGCTGTTGGTTCCGTCTCTCTACGCCCCCTTCCCTCCACCCTTCCAGTATCTCCACTCTAACCATTGGTCAGGAGGGGCCCATCCATCCTGATTTCCCCATATCTCCAGCTCCCCTCTATGTCAGTGTGACTTCTCCAGTCCATCTTGATTTGCAAGGTAGAGTAGGGACCATGATGGTTGGGGGATGGGGAGGAAGGCTTCAGGAACTAGAGGAAACTTGTATGCATCATCACTGCCTGGCTGCCCCCCGACTGGTCTGTCTCCTCCCTGTGACTCCCCCGTAAAGGGGTGACCTATTACCCACCAGTGGGACTTAGGTCCCCACCCTGCTCTCCTCCTCCTTTGTAATGATGTGATTCTTCTTCGTTGGTGCTCGATATCTGCTCCCTTTGGCCCCTCTTGATCACGCATGCTGGTGGTGTGCTTCCTGCATGTGGACTTTGCTGTTTCTGCGCTGAATGGTGACTCGATTATCTTCAAGTCTTTGAGATTCCAGGCATTCAATCATTTGTTAGCTGGGTACCATCGTTTCTTCTACTTTGTTTGCCTTTGCATCCATTTGTCATCAGCGATATCAGGAGTTAATTGGTCCATTGATTTTGATTTTTGTTCTTTGATACCTGATTGTTTCAGCACCTCATGATTGCACAGATAAGTGATCTTCTTTTATGGTGGGTTTTGTTGCTTCTGAGCTAGATGGCTGCTTGTTTATGCTCAAGGCTTTAAGACACCGGATGCTCTATCTTTTGATAGCTGGGCCCATCTGCTTTCTTCACCACCCTTGCTCATGCTCTTACATGTCCTCAATTGGTACATTGGGGATGTGTGCACACAGTGATATATGTTTGTTTTGTTTTGTTTTTTTCCAGCCCATTTGATGTCTATTGCTGATGTCTACAAGCTTTTAAGACCTCAGACACTATTTTATCTGATAGCTGAGCACCTTCTACTTTTTCACTACCCTTGGCACCATTATCTTCAGTGTTCCCTCCCTGGGGGAGAGTATGAAGTGAGCTTCAATAATAGTTTTATTAACATTTAATTTCTTCACAACATTTGAAGCACTGCAGGAGCCATATCTTCTGTTTTCACTTCAAGAGGGCAGGCATCATAGCTTCAATATGTTTTAAATTATCGTTAGCAAATTTTATTTGCATGTGATATTAATGATAAATAACAAACTCACTGTCTTCCCATTGGTGCTGGCTTCTAATGACCCTATAGTAGAAGGTACAACTGCTTCTGTGAATTTCTGAATTTGTAACACTTTTTATTTTTTTTTACTTGTAACTCTTTAAGAATAGAAGATCCCATCTTTTTCCATCAGAGTAGCTGGTAGTGTCAAACTGCTGACCTTGAGATTAACAGTCTGACATGTAGCTGCTGCACTACCAGGGCCTCTCGATATTATTTATTTTCGATAATTGCCATATTTGGGTAGGTCAACTTTCATTGGAATGGATACAAATATGGCCATTTAGTCCTCTTCCAAATTTTTTGATGTAGATGAGTGATTCCAGAGCTTCATCAGCATGTGGAAACATTTCACTTGATATTCCGTCAATACCTGGAGCCTTGTGTTCCATTAATGTCTCCAGTGTATCTTGAACTTCTTTCTTCAGCATCATTTTTTTTTATTTATAGCATTCTACCTTGATTCTTGATCACACTCTACTTTTTGAAAGAGTTGAATGATCAAAAACTCTTTTTGATATTTGACTCTGTATTTATTCCATCTTCCTACACCTGCAGTATTTTGTCAATATAGTCCTTTAATATTGTCCCTTGAGACTTGGATTTTGTATTCACTTCTTCCAGCTTCCAGCTTGAGAAATGATGAATATGTTGCATATTTCATTATATTTTTCCTTGTCTTTTCTTGGTTTCTTTTGAAATTTCATGTTCAGTTCATTTGGTTCATCATTCCTTCTATTTAATTTAGCTATTCAAAATTTAAAGGAAAAATGTAGCTATTGTAAGTTAAAGTGTAAATTTCAGAGTCTTTTCTGATATTGACTTTAATCATTTCTTCTAATGACTTTTTGTTATATCATAGAAGTAGTTGTCATCTCATAATTTGCTCTTTAGTGTTCACTGTATCAAATTTGTTCTTGAAATGGTCTACAAATTCAGATATCATGGCCTCTTTGGTGATTGATGCATATATTGGAATAATATTTGTGCTAAATGAATTTTGTTGTAGGGATACATATTTATCTTATTACAGACAATTCTATACTTTAAGATAAATGTGAAAGTATTTGTTTAAAGGTAACTATGATGCTGTTCCTCTTGAATATATTATTTCCAGCATAGTAAACCATATGATTTTCTGATTCAGTGTGACCCATCCCTGTTCATTTCAACTCGGTACTGTTTGGATATCAGTCTTTATTCATTCCATTCCATTTCTTAATGACTCCTAATTTACCTACCTGTTTCTTTTCACTTTGAATCATGTCCCATCAACACATTAAAATCCCAAAAGCTTTTGTTCCACCCACATCATTAAGGGCTAATCTTTTGCATTTGTATTTTGAGTGTCTTCCAGACTGAACAGATAAGCTTTTGAAACTATATGAATGTCACACTGATATTTATAAGGTTTTCAGTGGTCAGTTCTTCATGAGTAACATAGGATCCTGGAATCCAAGAACTTACACAAGTATAGTTACACATGTATTTAAGGATGGGTGCCTATGTACACTTAATGGGATAATATAAATTAGGATATGATAAAAGTGATATTTTATTTCCACGGAGCATAATGATTTATATCATAATTTGAGTTACCAGGATAAATAATCTAGGACAATGTAAATTTAAACCTTCATTTCACATCATATAGAAAACCCTGAATTTAAAAAAATGTAAGAAATAGGAGAAAATGATGGGACAATTATAAGACCGTATTTTCATTTGTTGGTTTAAATTTCTTATATGGAAATTAAGGAATCCATCAAATGAATTGTTCCTTTACTTTTAAAGAGTGTTTTGCAGCCAGAGTTTGATATTCAGTAATGATATGTGAAACACCAAGTGAATGATGAAATACTTCTCCTAAGAAAGAGAATTTTCAACAATAGGGAGAAGTTTCTGTGATCATAATGCAGATCTTTTATATGAAACAAATCTTAATGAGAAATTCTTCAGGAAGATTGTAAGATACAAAAGGGAAGCAGGAGACGTTTGCTTCCTTCTCATTAAATCAAAAATAAATTACTCATCTCCATGCATGCAAATGAAAGCTTCGAAATGGTGTGGCCATAACATGGTAATTAAATGCCTGAGTGACAGCCAGATTCCTTTATTATTCTAAATTATAATAATTACAATTGACCATTACTGATAATTACAGTGATTAAAGAGTCAAATTCCATTTTAATTATATATTTAAATAAATGTGTACTTTCCTTTCAGTAAATCTACCAAGTTTTCTTTTTCCTTACCCAAATCTTTTCTACACTTTAGTTTTGCCCCTACACAAAATTGCCATATATCTTCATCTTTGCTTTGTTGGATGAATCCCAATAAGTAGTCATTAAATTGCTGGCTAGAAAAGTAGCATATTAAGATAGAAATGAAGATTAAATACCTAAATCGAATATCACAAAATAGTCTATGTGTTTTGAATACTTGAATTATTTCACATCCACTTATCTTGCCAGTAATTCATTGACATAGGAACCTTCAATCAAAGATCCCACCAAACCTTGAGGAAAGCATTCAGGTTCAAAAGGAAATGATTAGCTAATATTTTCAAATTTTCACTAACACCAGATGTTTATAAATGTATCAGCTTTATACTTGGGTGATTTGATTGTGTTTTTATATAACAATTTTATAAAGACATCCTAAAACTCTGCAGCTGTCTTGCCCTGGTGTTTATCTAGACCTGATGGTACCATGCCATGTGCTATAGACAACAGAGATTTTAGACTGTGTTCTCTTGAGTCACACAACATCCGCACAGGCTCAATGTGGAAACTTCATTAAGAGAACTGAGCTTCACTTCAAATCCACCTGTATTTGTTGGACTAAAGGTTGAACTTCCCTAGTGTGAGGAGAAGCAGCTGACTGCTTTCCCAAGGGAATAGAACTGTGGCCAATTGGACTTCAATTTGGATCTCTTTCCTTGAGGGTGTCCAATGAATGGTGGGTTGAGACTATCATATACTTACTAGTTTAATGCTCTCCTTACTTTATTAGGGGTTGCATTAGTCTAGTAGCCATGGTTCTGTGTCTGTCAATAAATATTATTGAATGTTTTCCCCTGTCACCAACCCTAATTTTTTATGTAAATAATGCCAAGTCACTTAAGAATTTAATCTTTACAACTCAACAAACCTTGTGCTGTGGCTCATAGGCAGCACATACTTGTATAATACCTTTTGTGAGCAGTGTTTTAAATTCTATACCATTGGCTAAATTAGTGACATTATCAATAAAATTACTGCATAATACAGGGAGATGACGGATAATGTTCTCTAACATAAAATACCAGTGATGACTCTATGGTGAACCAGAGACATATATAAATGATAGATGCATGAATGAGTTTGGGTTCATACTTCTAGGTCCAATCTAAAAACAATTAATTAGTATGACATGACATTGTTTGATAAGATAAGGAAGAGAACACTGACGATATGGGTGCTATAGCAAAATTTGGTGAAGAGACTAGATGATGCCCGGTTATCAGAGAGAATAACTTCTGGGTTCTTCAAGACTTGTCTTAAAACAAGCAATAACCTAATAAAGGCATCAATTAAATCCAAAAAGAAAACACTAATTTGTGTGATAAAAGGTTGGCAAATAATAAAATCCAAATCTGAAGGATTCATTAGAGCTTAAATTTTGGACACTTCATTTGTGGAAGAGTAAAGCCAACAATTGAAAATCAAAATTCATATCAATATTCTACACACAGAATAAAACTCAGCTTAATACCCTCTGGTCATAGTTGAGGGAAGTAGCCTTGGTTTCACACAGCATTGTAAAGTCAATTGTGGCAGATAGAGACAGATTAAAATGTTAAACCTCATCATTTTATCTCATTTTGGCCCATTTTAAAGTTGTTGCAGCTTTTTTTTATAAAGGAGAAGTGGAGGGGAGATACACATGGATTAAGACTTTGTTGAATTTCCTGGGACCAGAAACCAGGGCTGTGAACAGACTGGCTACCATGCAGAATGCATTGGAAAGTGGATTATTGCAGATTTAGTTAGGTTAAAATATAACACCTTATCCCTGGATCTCCCCTTGATCCATTTTATATTTATTCTAGGTTTTTTTTTGTTTATTTTTAGGCATCACTGCCCTGGTGGTGGGAGTAGGAGGCCCAGCGTTTGCTCTTGGGAGCTGGAATTGAACCTCCATCCCAGTGGGCCGCAGTCCTGCACACAATCACTACGCCACCGGGGCTCAGCCTTGTTCTAGGTTTTTAATATTTAATTTTTAATTGAAGTTTTTCTTTGTTTTACTTCATTATTATTGTTCATTTGTTTTTATTCATTAATTTTAAACATGCTTTTGTATATGAAATCCAGCAAAGGTAAAACCAGAGTGTGCAGCTAGATTAATCATTTCTTGGAAGTATGACAGGGGTGGATGGGGAGAGAAAGAGAGCTAATAATGCAAATGAGTACAGGAAAGAAGAAAATGTTCCAAATCCGAATGTGATATTGGTGCAGCCCTTCTTGATCTGAGTGAACAATTGAATTGTATATGTGGATTATGAGCCCCCAATACATTGCTTGAGTTTCTCAGTCCTGGGAATCCTATGACGCAGTCTTGATCTCTGCTACAGCATTGCTATGGGCCGAAATTAATTCATCAGGAGGGCATTTTAGACATTCATCATTTTTTAAATTATTATAAGGTGGAATAATATTTTGATATTCTGGGTTAAATAAACTACAAGTATGGATTGATTAATGTTGAAGATAGGTTCTTTGAAGTAGGATTTTATGTGTTTGGATGCTGTATGAGCACTATATTCTAATCTTATGATAACAGCACTCCAATGTAAATACCTTGAGTAAAGCAAGCTACCCATTATCACCTATATCATAAATGCATTAAGCATCTGAGGTCTAACTCAGAACAAGGTGAGTAGGTGATGTAAGCCATTTCCATTTGACTCTTCACCTAAAATGTGGGGGTTGAAACCAACTCAGCAATTCTGTAGAACAGGCGTTCTCAACCTTCCTAATGCCACAACCCTTTCACACAATTCCTCACTGTGTAGTGACCTCCGTAACCACAAAATTATTTTCATTGTGTGTTAGTCAGGGTAGACTAGAGAATCCAATTCATAGATACACGTGTGGGTATAAGGGAAAATTTTATATACAAGAGGAATGAGACATTGAGAAAACATCCCAGCCCCGTCTAATTCAAAGGCATAAATCTGATAGTAGACGATATGTCCAATACCAGTCTGTAAAGTCACCTTCCGACTCATGAAACACATGCTGTAGAGGTGTCCCGGTGCTAGTAGGGGTCTCCCCATGGCTCCTCATTTCCAGGGTTGAGGGTTCATCAACAGTATCCATTGGCAGTGGCAGCATCTCAGCACTGGCAGGGGTCTCTTTGTGCTTTCTCTAGCCACAGAGGCCTGGTTGTATCAGAGTAAGCCCATGTGGCCTCCTCTCTGGCTCCTCCATTCTCCAGGAATCACGATCCATCAGCATGTTGTCATCTCGTCTTGTCAGCAGACTGACTCCAAGAGACTGAGAGTCAAGCGTTTCTTCTCCAATGGTGAAATACGGTGAGCCTTCGCAGAATTCTTAGGAGAAAGTCATGCCCACACAGAGGTCTCATCCGCTGCTCAGTGGCTACCTGCAGATTAAAAGGCTAGATTCCACACCTAAATTCCAATCATGAAATTGACATTATGAATACATAGCTGCCACACATTGCTACTGCATAACTGTAACTTTGTAACTCTTATGAACCATATGTAAATATCTTATATGCAGGATGCATTTTCATTGTTACAAATTGAACATAATTAAATCACAGTGATTAGTCACAAAAACATTGTGCAATTATATATCATGAAATATTTATTTCTAATTACAAATAAATGAAATGTTGTCTTGAAGCATGCGATAGTATGGGTAACAGTCTTCACACCCTGTATTCGTGTGTGGGCGGACTCATATATGTGGGCTACTACAGTGGGCAGACCGCCTGAAGATGGAAAGAAGAGTTGTCTCAGTTCCTAAGATTATTGGAAATATGTGTTTTCCAATGGTTTTAGGTTACCCCTGTAAAAGGGTTGTTCAACCCCCAAAGGGGTTGTGACCCACAAATTGAGAACTGCTGCTGTAGAAGAAAGATTTGACGATGTGTTTTTGTTAAAATAATAGCCAAGGCAATTTATACTACAAGGGATAGCCATGAAATATATTCAACTCAATGGCAGAAAGTTAAATAGTGAAGGAAAAAAAAGACTTTTTAAATGAATTAATTAATCAACATCACCTGAAAACTCCATAAGGATCACAGAAGCTAAATATTCAAATTCTACACAAAAAGCAGTTCCATTTTAAAAGCCATAAAACAAAGTAAAAGTTTGTCTGCCTGTTTCACAAAATGTTTTAATCTTGGACACACTATTTGCTATTTTAAGTATGCAAACAATGTTTTACAATGCCAGGAATAATACAACTGAGAAGAATGGCCGTTCATTGTCAAAAAATACAATTCAAGATCTGACTTCAAGTATAATGCTGTCTGTGATAGAATAAATTTTACTTCCATAAAAGTAGGTAAAATCAATATAACTACAATTCAAATTTATGCAGCAAACATTAAAACTTATGACACAGCAATTGAAGAATTCTACCAGCCTTCAATCTGAAAAGATACATAAAAAAAAGATACTTCAAAATGAAAAGATACATCAGTAATTATTGGCAAAGAGACAGCAAGAGTTGGATTTGAAGAAGGAACAGTATTTGAAAAATATAACCTTGGGGATTGAAATAAAGCTGGAGATCCCATGATAGAATTTTACAAGACGAATGACCTCTTCATTCTAAATTCCATTGTATGACAAGACAGGAAAACTGACAAAATGTGCGGATTTCTCCAGATGAAACACATAGGAATAAAATTTACTACATTTGACAGAAGACAAGATGGAGAAGCTCAAGAAGCTCACTGGCATGGAGTCGATGGTGACCCATGAGAACCCCGTGAGGCAGGGTCGAACTTCCCTTGTGGGTTTGTGAGACTGTAACTTTTTGTGGAAGTAGAAAACTCTGTCTTCCTTCCAGTGAGTAGCTGCTGATTACAAACTGCTGAACGTATGGCTACTACCCCGATGAATAATCACTATGTCACCAAGAGAAGATCAATATCAGCAGCTAAAACCTGACCAGCGGTTCAACTAATTGGTCCATACCATCAATTGATCATATGTAAATTTCAGTTGAATTTGAAGAAAATAAAAACAAATCTAAAAGAGCCAAAATACAACCCTGAGTCTATTCCATTTGAATTTCAAGAACATCTTAAGAAAAGATCTGACACATTGAAAACTAATAACATTACACTGGAAGACCTGTGGGTGACATCAAGAACACCATCTATGAAGAAACCAAAAGGTCATTAAAAAGATAAGAGAAAAAAAAGATAAAGTGAATATTTAGCAGAGGCTGAAACTTGCTGTCAACCATAGATTAGCTGAAACACATGGAAGAAATGATGAAGCCAAGAAGTTGAAGAGAAAATGACAAAGGGTAGCTGGAGAAGACCAAATAAATTATTATAATGAAATGTGCAAAGACCTAGTTAGAAAACCAAAAGTATAACAAAAATTCAAATTTCAAGTTGCAATATTGAAATATTTTATGCAGAAAATAGTGAATGCAGCAAACATCAAAAGAAGATCAAAGGATAAAGAGAGTCACTATACCAAAAAGAATTGGCCAATATCCCACCAGTTCAGGAGGTAGCATATGAGAAAGAACCGACAATGCTGTATGGACAATTCCAAGCTGTGCTGAAAATAGTAACCAAAAGCAAGACTCCAGGAAATGTTGGAATGCCAATTGAAATGATGACATGCTGGAAGTACTTACTGTTCTATGCCAAGAAATTTGGAAGGTAGGTAGTTGGCTAGCTCATTAGAAGAGATCCATATTTGTAACCAGTCCAAAGAAAGATGCACCAATAGAATGTGTCAATTATAAAGCAATATTATTAATATCACACACAAGTACATTTTGTTAAATATAATCCAACAATAGTTGCAACGATACATTGGTACTGCCAGATATTCAGACCAGGTTCAGAAGAGGATGTGTAACAAGAGCTATTAATACTGATAGCAAATGGATTTTAGCTGAAAACAGAAAATAACTGAAAGAGACTTACTTGTGTTTTATTAATTTTGCCAAGGTTTTCAAATGTTCAGATCATAACAAACTATGGGTGTCTTGGGGAAGTCTAATAATTCCAGAACATTTCATTGTGCTTATGTGGAACTTGTAAATGCATCAAGAGGCAGTTGTGTGAATAGGACAAGGGGATACTGATTAGTTTACATTATAAAAGGTGTTCAGCAAGGTTATATCCTAGCATCATACTAAGCTAATCTGTATGCTGGACAAATCATCACAGAAGTTTTATTATATTAAGAAGAATTCAGCATCGGGACTGGAGGAAGATTTATTAACAACCTGTGATATGCTGATGACACAAACTCGCTGGCTGAAAGCAAGGAGGACTTGAAGCACTTGTTGGTGCAGATCAAGGATTACAGAGTTCAGTAGGATCTACTATTCAATGCACAGAAGACTAACATATTTGTCAGTGGCCCATCATGATACTTGGAGAAAAAAATGACATTATCAAGGATTTCATATTGTTTGTATCAACCATCAATACTCATAGAAGCAGTGCTCATGAGATAAAAAGAATCATTGCATTGCTTAAATCTGCTGAATAAGACCTATCTAAAGTGTGAAAACCAAGGATGTTACTTTGAGGAATAAGATATGCCTGACCCACGCCATGGTATTTTCAATTGCCTCATAGGCATGTGCATGTCAAATAAGGACATGAATAAGGAAATGCACAGAATCTGCGCATTTGAATTATGGTGCTAGTAAAGAATATTGAATGTACCATAGAGTACCAAAAAGATAAACAGATTTGTCTTGGAAGAAATATGGCCACAATGCTTCTAACACCAAGAGATTTCTTCTTACCTTCTTTGGACCTGTTGTCAGAAGAGACTAGTCTCTAAACTAGGGCATCATGTTTGGTAAAGTAGAGATACATTGAAAAGGAGGGAGGCCCTCAATGATATGGCTTGACAGAGTGGTTGCAAGTATGGCCTCAAGCATCGGAACAATTGTGAGGTTGGCACAGGACCTGGGAGTATCCCATTTTATTGTACATATGTAAGCCTGCTATGGGCCAGAACCAACTCAATGGCATCTACAACAATATCCCTAGCCAAGTGAACAAAATTACCCCTCACAGTTCACAGTTATCAATTTAGCACCCATACACATTTGCAGTCCTGCTGAATTTTCAAGTATAACTATGACTGAGGGATACTTCTGCATAGCGTAGTATGATTATCCTATGCATAACTGAAAAATAATTAAGCCTTTGCCCAGATGAGAATGTAAAATAACTTGGTGGTATTCACAATTCTTGATATTCTGCTACTTTAATATAAAGTTAATATACCCCATATCATAAGTAATAGAATGAGAGAAAATAAAACAAAATTAACTAATGCATAATTGATTGTGTCATTTTATGTTCGATTTTAGAAATAATTGACAAATCACATAAGCAAGCCACCACAGGGTGAAAACTGACATACAAGTGGTAAAAAATACATATATACATATACTATATAATTATAAAGCAGATTATAATGGATAATATTATATGCAATATATTACACATAACATTATGATATATCATATAGTTCTAGTTTATATCATACAAATATATGTGCTGAATACTATATTCATATTTTAAGCATAATATTTATTAGGCATTTATAAATATATGATATAATTTTATATTTATAATTTATTTATGTATATTAAATGTTATGCTTATATTTTACACATTTTATATGATATGAGATATTATATTTGAAGTAATATTTATATATAATATTGCACATTCATCTATTTAAATATATAAATATAATATATTACATATTTATGTGTAACATCTACATATTTATGGTGCTTATATGTCGGCTTTTCTTACTGTGAAGGCTTGCTGGTTGCAGTGATGTTGGAACTGGTACTAAAATTTCCAGCAGAGTCACTGAAGTTAAACTCATTTCATCAGAAATTTCAGACTAAAAGCAGACCTAAAGACAGAATAGGTGATTCACGAGTGAGAAAATAACCACTGGATACTTCATGAATAGTAGCATAACATTGTCAGAGATTGCACGAGAAGCAAATGAACCACTCAGTTTGGAACAGAATAACCAAGCCAAACTTCATGACATCAGGTCCGTTCGAATTCGGTCACTATAAAGGACACTGGAGGTTTCTGAGACTAACTCTTTGCAACAATAGAATGCCTTATTTTTTTCTTCCCACTAGTGACTGGTGGTTTCTAACTATGGACGTTGCAGTTAGCAGCTTAATGTGTGACCACAATGATACACTCAAAATACTGCAAAGGAAGAGCCGCATTTTCGTAAGATGAGGCATCCATAATGATCTAGCCAGAGTAAAGGTCACAGTGCCTTCATTGGCTGATGAAGCACTGGGGGCAAACACGTTCGCTCCTTAGGCAAACCGGGCAGTACCACCGCTTTGCACAATTCACGACCCATGCGAGAATGCTGATGGCTCAGCTGCGGGAGGTTATGAATCAATGTATGGGCTGTAGCTTTACCTGAGATAAACAGATGCGTGCCTCCTATTCCCTGACTGAAGCATCAGTTACATCATGTTTCCAGTCTCATCCTTCCCTCCTGTCTGAATAGCTTAGCTGATGAGTTAAGACTTCTTTGTAAACCTTCAAATTGTGAGCTGTCCCTTGGTGTGTAATGATGTGACATGTAGGCTGCGTGCAGAGAAAGTATTTAAGCCTAGCACTAATAGAGCTCTGGGTTCGAGAGTGTCTTTCTGAAGGGACGCCTGCCCTAACTTTTGTCTCTCTCTTTTGTGTATATATGTATATTTTTCCTTGCAGATCACTCCCTCTTGAACTCAATTCAATAGTAAGATAAGAGACATTCTCTGCATTACCTTACAACTGATGCCCTTACATGAGACTAGGGGAGAGCTCGTAAGTTTCGAGATACAGTGATTTCTAGAAAAAATGGACACTGAGTAGGGAAAATGTCTGTGGTCTGCAACCCAAGGAGGCGTTCTATGGGTAAGGAATCAGGGGTTTTTTGAGCATATTACATAGCCATGGAGACAGTAGCCAGATAGCAGCGCACAGTCAATTCTCTTTCTCCCTTTATTTGGAAAAGTGATGCCGTAGTGCCAAGTTATTTTTTTTTCTTTCAGGGTTAAGGAATACAATAATTTATCCCCAGAAAGAATGGCAGTTCAACGAGTAATATTAAAAGAATTTTTTTAAGTCCCAGCTTGGAGAACAGTAGATTTAGCAACTTGGTAAGTAAAAAGTTTAAAAGTTGTTCTGGCTGAGAGCCATGAAAAAAGAATGCCAATACAGATAAGGCTAACTTCACAGGTGCTGTAGTGTCTTAATAATTGTAATAGAGAATGATCGTGGGACAAGAGAAGAGCCAAAGGAAATAGAGGAGAGAACTGAGAAACAGAGAGCATTTACAGAGGTCTAAATACAGGCATGGCCATAGGTCAACACACATAGATATGATGGGGAAATAGATTTGTGTGTATATACTTAAAAGGTTAGTATTAAGACAGCAAATGGACATTGGACCTCCACTCAAGTACTTCCTCAATGCAAGAACACTTTATTAAATTGGCATTCCTTGATGCTTACCTGCCCCCACACAGTCAATGAAGTCAAATGTATGCACAAGCAAATGTGAAGAAACGGGTTGGTTCATAGTGTCTGAGGTCCTAAAGGTTTGAAAATAAACAAGCAGCCCTATATCTCAGAAGCAATAAAATCCACAGGGAAGCACATCTGCATCTGTGATCAGGCATCAAGAACAAAAATCATATCATGGCATTTCCACATTCCAGATATGATCACTCAAGACAAAGGTGGGCAAAACCAAAACTGGGCAGGAAAGTTGATGGTGTCTGGCTATCAAAAGATATAGCTGGGGTAAAGGCTTGCAGGTAAACAAGAGGCCATCTAGCTCATTTGCAACAAAGTCCACATAGAAGCAGCACACCAGCTGGAGGGACCACGAGGTGTTGAAGGGATCATCAAATAACTAAAAATTATATCATTATAAATGAGGGGGAGTGCAGATTGGAGACCCAAGGTCCATGTTCAGGGGAAGTGACATCCCTTTACAGAAACGTCATGGAGATGAGATGAGCCAGTCAGTGCACAGTGCAGCAACAATGAAATATACGTCTTTCCTCTAGTTCTAAAATGCTTCCTCCCTCCCACAATCTTGACCTCAATTCTACCTTACAAATCCAGTTGGGTCTGAGGATGTACACTGGTACATATAGAAACCAGAAACATGGGCATATAGCACAGATGATCCCTTTAGGGACAGTGGGGAGAGTGGTGACACCGGGAGGATGGAGGGAGGGTGGAACAGAAAGGGGGAACTGATTATAAGGATAATATCACCTCCTCCCTGGGATGTGGACAACGGGGAAGTGGGCAAAGGGAGACCATCAGACAGCATTCGACAAGACAAAATTATAATAGTTTATAAATTATCAATGGTCTAAAAAGGATGATGGAGCAGGGAGGGGTGGAAGAAGGAGGAGCCAATACAAGAGGCTTAAGTGGAAAGAAAATGTTTTGAGAATGATGATGGCATCAAAGGTACAAATGTGCTTTGCATACAATGGATGTATGGCTCATTGTGCTAAGAGTTGTCTGAATCCCAATAAAAAGATTGAAATAAATAATTGTAGTAGAAGAGGTAATTTTAAAAGTTTTTTTGGGGGGGAAGACTTATCTATGCAGAGAGCAATTTTTTTTTCTCACAAGGAAGCTGCATATTTGTAAGGAGAGTATGCATTTTGTGACACTTCATTTTTATAAGTTGTAGTTGTAGCTTGAAACCATCGTACATATAAGAAGCAAAGTGTGAAGGCAAATTTGTGTATAGATTGGTACAAAAGTCTCTACACCATTATGAATTCAAGGAAAGTGCTTTTAAGCAAGAGAAGAGGAAGGACAGAAATGTCTGTTAAAAGAGGACACCCCTAGAGAATTTTTTTCCATCAAAAATCCCTTCTTCCAAGTTTCTGGAAGTCATCCAAATTTAATATTTTAACCTTGGGTCTTATAAGCTAAACATTACCAGGCAGTAAGAAGGAGATATCATAAAGAAGCATTCTGTTCAAAAATATTTTATAGCCAAGCTGGAGAGAAAAGGTCATATCTAAAGTAGAACAAAGTTCTTATAGGAGAAGTCTCAGAAACTCATCTTGTGTTTCTTGTGATGGTCATTAACTCGATGTGAATAATTCTCAAGGGAAGTTGCACCTAATATTTTTTCTTTTAAATTATTAATGAAGATTATACAGGCAGTAATTAATTGTTCAGTTACATTTTTCTTGGTATTAATGATGATAGAATCCTTGACTGAAAGGAACTGATTTAGCTTTGCCAATTGGGTGGCAAAGAACAAAGCTTGTCTCTCACCTACCAATTATCTGCAGCACCGAGAATGGTAGAGGATAGAAGGTGAGATGCAGGCAGAAAGAAAAAATAATCTCAAGTATGCAGTGTCCATGGACTTGCACAGAGCCATCCTAAAAGCACCTGTTACAAGGAAGTGCAAGTGTCAATTTGATTTATTACCAGCCACCTTTGTTCGTTTGATGTTGTTCAAGTAAAAAAAGTAAACATAGTCTCAGAGAAAATTCAAAATACAGATCCTTATCAATATTTAGGACAATTAGAGTTAAGAAAGACTGATTTGTGCACTTTTAGTGACTTTCTAATGTTCTTTCTGAATATTAATTGTGTAAATTAATATCTAAGCTTTACTACACACTGGTTGCCAGAATTTGGGGGTCACTTTGCAGGGAAATTGTTAACCTCTATGACTTATCAAGAGCTAGTATTTATTGAATGAAATATTAGAAATTTATTTTTCAGAGAGATCCTCAGAGCTAACTGATTTGTTTATTTTTCCTTATCCTTTTTCTAACATGAGCGTGTTAACACAAGAAGAGAAGCCTTTAGATTATTGTTTTTAAAAGAAATGTTCTCCTAAATTTATAGAAAAGTATCCTGACCAGATAGCTGAATTAATTACACAAGAAAGAAGACAATGTGTACATTTGATTCCTTATGATCCTATTAAATATTTTTTCCTCTCACACCATCAGATTATACTGAATAAACAGGTTGCAAATATTTTTCAAGAAAATTTGGGAAATATTTAAAGATTACTTTGGGAATGTGGCACAGAAAACTCTGTTGCAAATTGAATTGTATTTTACAGATATCACCCATGTATTCAGTTTGAGAAACAAACCCTACTGCATGTTTCTATTAACAAGTTTTTCTGCAGTGGTGCTACATACACCACAATACAGCTAGGTTAGTGAACTCCAGCACTCAATTCTGTGGTAAGAACTGCCACCTGACATCTGCTGGGAACTTTCCTCAGAGGGTAATCCCACCCAGAATATGTGGGACCCAACACCAAGTGGGAATGCCACCCTGCTACCTTGAAGAAGAGTTGGAACTCCTCCAAACCCATGCTCAGTTAATCAATTCTCATTTATCTCCTTATTTACCACTCTTTTTCTTCTCTCTCTCTTCTGTCTTTTCCATGACAGTCAGGCACAATGGGTCCAGTTTTGTTTTTCAATCTTTTTTTCTTTTCCTCTCTTTTTCCTCTTCTCTCCCTCAGTTTTCCTATCATACACCACTGCTAGGTTCTGAGTCACTACCCTGGCCTTAGGGGAACTCAACTCAAAGAGCAGGGGGAACTCCAGCCTGCCCTCTGTGGGAGTTTTGCACACAAGCCAGCAGTGACAACTCTCTACAGTGCTCTGTGCTGCTGGGGAAATCTTCGTGAGGCATCTGGCAATCTTGCCAAAGAGGGCAGTTCTGCCCAACACCAATGTGACCTTGCTCTGAAATTGCACACCAATCTGCCATCTTGGGAAAGGACTTAAACCCCCCACACACACCCTATTCAGTCCATCAGGGATCAGCAAATTTCTTTATTATTTATTTTTTCTTGCCCATCACAGTCAATCTTAGTGAGCACAGTTGTAACTTCTCCCCCTTTTTTCCTTTCTTTTCCTTTCTTTATTCTCTCCTCATTCTTCTGTTCCTTTTGGCTCCTTTCCCTCCTCTCCTCCCCTCTCCTCTTTCCTTCCACATATGACAGCTGGTTTCTAGTCCACTACCATCTACCAAGGGCACCTCCACCCACACAAAGGGGAGAACTACCTCTTACCTCCTATGACAGTGCTGCACCTGGCAAGAAGCATTGCTGCACACAGCAGAGCTCATGGATTAGTTATCTCTTTCTATATATTTTCCTTTGTTGGTTTTTGTCTTTTTTTGTTTGTGTGTGTTAGTTTTGCTCCAGTCTTTGCTTTCTCCTTTCTCTCCTTTTTGTCTCTTTTCCCTCTTTCCATTCACAAACCATTACCAGTTTACAGGCCACTCCCCTCCACCTAGGACAACTCTGAAGGCCCAGTTAGTGGAGCTCTCACTGCACTTGTTGGCTTTACACATAACTGGGAAATCATGCCCATCTTCCTCCATAGCCCAAGGGGTGGGGGGGGTTTCTCCCCTTCAAATGGCTGGAGGAACTCCAGCCTACACCCCGAGGCCCTACAAGGGACAAGGAGAACTCCTGCACAAATTTGGTGGTGCTCCACACTGTTGCGGGAATATCTACCAAACCTACATGGTGATGGCTGATGAGGGTAATTCCAACTGCCAACTACGGTGCCCTACACCAAGGAGGATACACCCACAAGCCCTCTCTGGCACTCTGGTTGCTGAGGGAAAGATCACATGCCATGAGAAGTGCTTCAAGCACTGTGAGACAACCACTATGACTTACTTATATATCATCCAGTGAAATAACACCCTTTTGGACCCACAAATACTCTACCACCATCCCATGAGAGGACTATCCAACTCCCGTTCCAAAGAATGGAATACTGGATAGCTAGGTTTATAGTGAAACCACTGAAAGATACAGGGTTAGCCTGGCCCCTCAGTGAAACTTCTTGCAGGTACTCATATGAAGCTCTCATATGAGTTCGCCTAGAGTGATCCCAGTGCTTGTCGACCATGGAAAATGTCTCCGAGGTCCTCTAAAAGAAAATATATACAGCAATGTGCAGACAAGAAGCAGATAATGATCCGTCACAGAAAGAAAATTACAGAATGCTACTTAGAGTCATGCAGGATATGAGAGAGAAATACAGAAAAAGGATGCAATAATAGAGGAAATTAAGGCAATGCACCAAAGGGAAATGCAAGACTTAAGGAATGAAATAACAAAATCAAGTGGCAAAATAACACACTATGGCAATACCTTAAGGAGGCAGAAAATTGCATCAGTCCTAGAGGATAACTAAGCAGACCTCAACAAATGGGACAGGTAGTCAAATAAGACAGTCAGAGAAGCTGAAAATATCTGAGAGCCAGACCTGTTTCTATGAAGAGCAACAATGTTAGAATAATTGGACTACCAGAATAAGACACAACAAAGAAGTCAACAGCAAGAAGAAAACAGCAAGTTTTCTTAGAGGAAAACTTCCTCAGCTTAACACGTGAAAATCACTCAACCATTCAGGATGCTGAAAGAATACCAGGCAGACTGAATGCCAAGAAGTCACCAAGATACACAATAGTCAAATTATCCAACTCTGAAGAAAAGGAGAAAATAATAAGAGCAGCTAGGGAAAAATAAAGAGCCACTTATAAATGTACCCAAATAAGAGTATGTTCCGACCTATCAGTAGGCACATTGAAAAAGAGAGAAAGGAGTAACATATGCCAACAATTGAAGGAACTAAAGCAAATGTAAGAATACTATACCAGGCCAAATTATCTACTAAGATAAATGGAGAAGTTAGAGTCTTCCCAGAAAAGGAAAAACTCAAAGAATACATAAAAAATGTAGCCCTAAAAAGATCCTTGCTGATCCTGTATGGGCAGAAGATCAACATTCATTGAGTGCAAATTAAATACCATCACAGAGAATGACTCCTCCCAAAGTGCAACAATATGAAAGAATATACATTGCTAAAAGACAGTGATGAATGCATGAAGCACATTGCCACATGGGAAGAACTAGAGGAAATTATGCTAAGTGAAGTAGGTCAAGCACAGAAGGACAACTACAACATGAGTCCACTGAGGTAAGCTTAAAAAAATGCAACTTGGACATATGGGAAAAGTTACTGTATACAAACATTCCTGAGGTGAGGTCCAGGTAGTATGGCAAGGGCTGACCAAATCTAGTGGTACACACAGTAACCAACTAAAAAAAGACCAAAAAAAAGTGGAAGGGGGAGATGGAAATATGTATGGGAGGAACAGGTACTGATCCACCCTAGGGAGACTTTTGTTTAAATCTCAACAGAGAAAGAGGGACCAGACTTCAGCCCAGTACTCCAAGATGTGAATGCAACATACTAGCATGAAGCAAGGCAGCAGTAAAGAGGTCTGAGGGGCCTGCCCCAATCCCAACTACATGGATGGCTACACATCTCCCTCTCAGAATTTACTTCAGAAGACAGCACTGAAGCTACAGCTCAGGGAAAGGGACATGTCTGATCAGAGCACACATGGGAGCAAATGAAGGGGGAGGAAAAGAGAGTGAAGCATATATTGGCCCATGTGAGGATGTATCCTTACTCAGTACAGTCAATGCACAGACAAGCTGGCCCCACTATGAGACATGACATCCCTCACTTAGCCATAGCCCTACTGGGGACAAAACTGGAGACCCTGTGTCGGGATTGCATTTCCTTTGACCCCACCATGCTGAAGCAGGACACCGAGGTTATTCTGCAGAAAAGCGGGAGGAGCAGAACAAGGAAGTCCCGAGGTAGTACCAAAAATAGATTTTGAAGCCAGGATGTGGCACCCCCTCAGATTTGCCTGGAAAGAACTACTAAAGGTCAGCAAACAAACCTTGGACAATTTACATGTCTTTCTTTCTTTCTTTCTTTCTTTCTTTCTTTCTTTCTTTCTTTCTTTCTTTCTTTCTTTCTCATTTTGGTCATTATTCTTTTGTTGTGGTGGTCAATGTTTTGTTTTCTTTTGTCACTTTGTTTTGCTCTGTTTTGCTTTTTTTTGTTCATAGTATTTTCTCTTCAGGTTTACCTAGATGAGTAGGCTGGATAAAGAGTCTGCGGTGAAAACCAATGGCATCAATGGTTCTGGGGGACATGGAAAGTGTGGTGGGGGGAGGTGGGAAGAAAGTGGTGCTGATCAATCCAGGGACAAGGGAACAACAAGTGTTCCAAAGTCGGTGGCAGGGATGTTGTGGGAGGCCTGGTAGCCATTGATCGAGGGCAATATAACAGAGAGAAATTAATGAAACCAAAATGAAAGCTGAGCATGATAGTGGGACAAGAGGAAAGTAAAAGGAAATAGAAGAAGGAATCAGGAGGCAAAGGGAATTTATAGAGGTCTAAATAAAAGTATGTACATGTGTAAATACATTTATATATAATAATAGGGAAATGGATTTATGTGAATATATTTGCAGGTTTATTATTAAGGTAGCACATGGACACTGAGCTTTCACTCAAATACTCCCTCAATGCAATAACACTCTGTTCTATTAAATTGGCATTCCATGATGCTCACTTTCTCGACCTGATTGCTAAAGACAAATGGGTGCATAATCAAATGTGGTGAAGAAAATTGATGGTGCCTAGCTATCAAAGGATATAGTGCCTGTGATCTTAAATATTTGAAAATAAATAAGACGCTATCTAGCTCAGAAGAAGCAATGCCCCCATGGAAGAAATATGCCAGCCTGTATGAACACAAGGTGTCATACGGGTATCAAAGAACAAAAAAAGCTTATCATTATGACTGAGGGGTTCCAGATTGGGAAAACAGAGTCCATCTATAGGCAGCTGGACATCCCCTTAGAGAATTGTAGCAGAATGGAGATGAGACAGTCAGACTACTGTGTAACAACGATGAAACATACAACTTTCTTCTAGTTCTTCAATGCTTCCCCTGCTCCCCACTATGATGATCCAATTCTACCTAAGAAATCTGGCTAGACCAGAAGATGTACACTGATACAGATAGAAACTTGAAACACAGGGGCTCGTCGGTAATGGTGAGAATGCTAGTATTTTCATTCACACCACTGGCCGTGAATGGATCATCTGTCTTGGGTTCTCTGTTCTTCAATATATTTGGATACCAGGAGGGTGAAGGAAGGTGGGGTAGAGAGGGAGAACCAACTATAAGAATCTACATATAACCTCCTCCCTGGTGGCTGGACAACAGAAAAGTGGTTGAAGAGAGACATCAGACAGTGTAAGATATGAAAAAATAGCACTTTTAAAATAAATTATCAATAAATCATGAGGGAGAGGGAGTAGGGAGGGAGAGTGTGGAAATGAGGAGCTGATACCAAGGACAAGTAGAAAGCAAATGTTTGTGAATGATGATAGCAACATATGTACAAATGTACTTGATATACAATGGCTAGATGTGTGGATTGTGATAAGATTTGTATGAGCCCCCAATAAAGTGACTTTTAAAAAAATGATATGGATGAAATCTACTGTTAAAAAAAGGGAAAAAAGTAGTGGGAAATAAATCGAATTTTGTTCAAAATATTATGGTTAATAAATTTAAGTTATTGTTACTTTTCTGGATTATAGATGGTACACATATCTTAACTACACTTTATGTGTAAACTTTTTTGTGGCATCACTTTCCTGGAGGGAGTAGAAAGCCCAGCTTTGCTCCTGGAGAGCTGCTGTTGGATTTGAACCATCAACCCTTTGGGCTGCAGTCCCGCACACAGCCACTGTGCCACCAGGGTTTAGCCTATGTGTAAACTTTTACAGGGCTAGCATTCTTGTTTTGAGCATGCAGATTTCACAAATAATCAGATGGACTATAGGCTTCTACTCAACTCTCTCTCCAATACAAGAATTATTTGTTCTGATAAAATGGTCTTCCATGACACTTTCCTTCTTACATTGAGCACTAAAGATTAGGGCACATAAGTGAATGTGATGAAGAGTGCAAATGATGCCAGGCTATCAGTTAGAACTGAGTTTGGGGTCTTTAAGGCTTTCATTCAAAAGAGTGGCCATCCAGCAAGGAATCAGCTAAGTTCACATGCAAGCAACATTCCAGCATATGTGGTCTGAAAATGTTGAAGAAATAGGTATCAAAGTTTAATTGTAAACACCCAGTTGAGAAAAGTTGTGAAATATAGTGGCAACCTAAAACTCATTTCCAAAGTAGTCAGGATGGCCACATGAAATTAAAAATATTTCTTGTTTAATGTTTTGGATTTTGTTGAAGAATTTTCCGTAAGGACATTCTTACTTACTTACATCTTTATTGAAATGTGATTGAAGTGTTTTGACTATTGTGTTGTAAAATCAAGTGATTAGGACCCATATTGATTTGACTCTGCTTAGAAAAAAAATTAAAAGGAACTTGTGGGGTATAGCTGTTTGCTCCTAAGGCAAACAGGACAGGGTCACCACCTTCCAAAGTCCGTGACCCAATGGAGAATCCCAATGACTCAGCTACGGAACCTTATAGACCAAGGGCTGGACAGTCTCGCTGCCTGGGATAAATGGGCACTTTGCTCCTCTTCCCTGACAAAAACAGTAACAATCAGCAGTCTGCAAAGTTATCCATGGCATCATATTCCCAGCCTCATCTTCCCTTCCTGTTAATGTGACTTTGTACACCTTCAAGTTGTGAAAAGTCCCTTTGTGTGCAAACCTGTCAAGTTCTGCAAGCTTCAAGCAGGGAAAGAATCTATGACTGTCTCTAATAATGCCCTGGGCCCTGAAGTGTAATCACTGCATCCTGCACCCTAACACCTATCTGTCTCTTTTGTGTATATGGTTCTTCCTTGCAGATCCTACTCTCTTGAACTCATCCAGCAGTAAGATAAGATCTAGTCCCTACATTATCTTACAGAGCACCACTCAAAGTGAGAAGAAACTGATGGAAATATATACTAATAACTATAACTTGGAATTTATGAAATGTGTATCTAGAAAGCTTAGAAGTCATCAAAAGGGAAATGAAGCCTACAAAAATAAATATTCTAGTCATTGCTGAGTTGAACTGGACTGGAACTGACCATTCTGAATCAATCATATCGGTTAGTATTCCAAGAAGGATCAATTCCAGAGGAAAAGTGTCCCATTCATTGTCCAAAAAGACTTTATAAGACTAGCTTGAAGTACAATCCTGTCTATGATAGGACACTACTTTTACACATAAGGAAATTTAATCATCACAACTATTACCCATATTTGTGCAGCAAATACTAAATGTAGGGAGAAATTGATGAGTGACATCAACTTCTTTAGACAGAACTTGATCAAACATACAATCAAGTACATTGATAATTATTGTTGGTTGGGAAAGTTGGAAACAAGGAGGAAGGAAAAAAATCATTGGAAAATATGGCATTGGTGATAGAAAAAAAATAGATGACCCAATGATGGAATTTTGCAGGACTAACAACTTTTTCATCACAAAACATAGTAACCTTCAGAAGGAAAGCAGTGATACCAAATTGATAACTTTTCTGGAAAGAAATCTTGCAGGAGTTCAATGTGAGTAGTTAAGACAAAGCTAGGGCAGACCACCAATTTCTAGTATGTAAGTTGAACCTGAAGAAAATTAGAACAAGTCCACAAGATTAAATGTATATCCTTCACTATATCTCACTTGAATTTCAAGAACAGATTTTATTTATTGAGCACTTAATGGCAGAAGAACTATGGAATATCAACATTGAAAAGACACTTTTAAGAAAATAAATGAAAACCTAAAGAGCAGAAGAAATTAACTATATTTCCTAAAAAATATCAAGTGAATAGTATTCATAGAATAATGTTAAAATATCTGAAAAATCAAGTATTAATAAGAATGGGGAGCATGTAGAACTATTATACATTGCTCATGAGAATGAAAATGAGCAGTCATTTTGGAAAGTGGCAATGTTTTGGTCAAGTTAAAGATATATTAATCATTTAAGACACAGCAGTGCCTATTCTAGGAATTTTCCAACAAAACCTATATCTGAACTAAAATGCATTCCCCAAATTTTATCAGGCTTCCTTCATATGCCTCAGTCGGGAAACAATCCAGGTATCAATCATTCTGTGACTGAATTTGGATCTTGTTGTATTTTCAGAAAATGCTATTCCTAAATTAAAAGGAGTACTTATTGAGATGCAAAATAATATGACTAAACCTGAGATGTTATTGTTGGTAAAAGAAGTCAGAGATAAAAGACCACATTCTACATGATTCATTATGCATTTCTTGTTGATTTTATAAATTTCTAGTTAATCTGTCTTTTACATCTCTAGTAAAGATCAATATAGTTGAAAGAAATGTGGTAGAGGTTGCAGATCTAAAAAGCAGGAAACAAAGTAACTCTTTGAGACCAGAATTATGCTTTATATTTTGATTATGTTTTCCCTGGTGCATAATTTATAATAATTACACTAATTTACACTTTAAATTGGTTTGTGGTATTTTATGTTAATAACGGTCCCAACAAACTTTGTTTTCAAATTCATTCCAAATCAAAATTATTGCTCATTAATGTGAAATTGTTGTTGTTTTACCACTGAGTGATTCTGATTCATAGCAACTCCATGAGACAAAACAGAACTACTACTAATAGTTTTCTTGTTTGTGATCTTTAATGTTGCTCTTGCAGAACTTGTACATAGGCTCAAGACACAGTAGTTCAAATGGAACAAGAAAACACTGCATGGTCTGAAACCAGGAAAATTCTATGCCAGTGTATTGGCTTTCACCATACCTTTCAATCTGTATGTTGATCAAATAATCCCAAAGCCTGGATTATCTGAAGAAGAATGGAGTATCAGAACTGTAAAAAGTTATTATAACAACCTATGATGGAGACAAAACACAATCTTGGTTTTTGAATGCCAAGAGGAATTGAAGAACTTATTGATGAATACCAATGACTATAGCATTCACCATAATTACAACTCCTTGGAAAGAAAATAAAAGTCCTCACAGCTGGATCAATAAACAGCATAACATAAATGGCATTTAACAATAACTTTTGCTAAGCTCACCCTCAGGCAAGAATTCACATAAGTTTAACATAGATTCATATTTTTTCCTCAAAGAATTATCTCAAATAGCTTTTTAAAAATCTCTTTGTTAGCCAATTTTTCTCCTAAGATCTAGACCAGAGAGCAGAACCATTGCGTACTGCACCTGGAATAGTCTACATACATATATATGTACATTTTTGCAAGAAAAAATAATTATCATGTGTACTTTTTGAACTTCTGCTTAATATGAGGATTTTCATTTCCCACTGTTCTTCGTGGATGTTACAGATAGAAACTAGAGTGCAGCTTGTGGGTTGAGTCCATATGTTATACACAGCTCTGCGTAATCCAGGCAAAATCTTCACTTAAGAAATGAGTTCAGGGAATTCTCCCATGAGGTTAAAGGTGCAGGTGGGAAGGGAAAATGTAGCAATAGGGGGGGAAAATAGATATTCGAGCTACATTTTCATTGAGTTTATTTCCATATTCAGAGTCTGCTTAAGCTTGTTTCTGTATATGCCACTTCCATTAGATGATGGAGTACTAATTTACATACCTAATTTTATAATTTGGAAAATCCCAGCATATGAGTGGTTGCTCAGATGACATGGTAACATTATGACCCATTCAGTCGTTATTTAGGTCTACTAGTAAACCAAGTAGGCTTGGTAGGACAGCCATTAAGCATTGGGCTTCTAACAACAAGGTCAGCAGTTCGAAACCATCTGCCACTCTGGGAGAAAAAATAGACTTTCTACTTAATAAAAAGTTCAAGTCACAGAAAGCTCACAAATATTGCTCTGAATCAGAAGTGACTCAAAGGCAGTGAGGGTATCTCCTAATGGCCTGTACTACAATTTACACGAAAGGCACTGTGTTGGTCTGGGTAGATTAGAGAAGCAAATTCATTGACACTCATATGTGGATAAGAAAGAGGTTTATATAAAGGAACAATTAAACATTGAAAGAAGCATCCCAGCCCAGTTCATAGTTCTGATATTGGGCCATATGTCCGATGCCAATCTATAACGTCCTCTTTAGACTCACAAAACACACACAATGATGCTGAATGTAGAAAGATCACAGGCCAATGGGTAGATCCTGACAGAGCAAGCATCTCAGTGCTGGCATGAATGTCCACATGTCTCCTTCAGGTCCACTGCTCTTGTTGCCATTGGCCTAGATCCATGTGTCTTGTCAGTAGAGAGACTCTCCGGGAGTGATTCTTGAGTGTCTCCAAGGGAGTGAGCAGTGAGAGAGAGAGTCTCTCCAGCCTCCAAGGAGCAAAAACAGGATTTCCCTGAATTCTCAGGAGAAGGCCATGCCCACACAGGAGCCTTATTGTCTGTGATCTAATTAGACTTCACACCGCATTATCTAACTACTTCAGGCACAAAACAGAATCTCTATCAACAACTGATAGTTTAAGCACCTGTCGTTGAATCGTGTGGTCCAAGTGGTAGAACAACTACAAAATTAGCCTGGTCTCATTGCAGAGTCCTATCTGTGATCCCACTCAAAGAAAATGTTTTTAGAATTACTCATTAAATTGGTTGGTATAGTATAATTCTTAGAGCTGCTCATTATAAACTCTTCCTGAAAAACAAAGATATCCTCCATTGCTTCTCATGACAAAGTACACTCAGTATTTATAGACTCAATGTCAATAGTTTTGTCACATTAGAGTTACATGTTCCTAAACCACGGTTCAGGATTCTATTCATCACAATCCATCAAATCCCTTACCTAAGAAATGAGGCTAGATATTAAAATATACTTTAGTTCAAATACTTGCAGGGTGGCTTGGCTTTCCACTAACTACTCTGGCTATAGAACATGAATCTTTTTTAAAGTCTCACATAGAAAATTTTGAGTCATGTAGTTAATGCTTGATCTAAAAATTTGAAAACCTAAGTCTATCCTATTTGCCCCCTTTTCCCAATGAAATTAGGAGCAACCAGACAACATGATTACACTTGTCAGGTTTTTTTAAATGTTCTAAGGATCAAATCCAACAACTTGCCCCTTAAGAATATCTATCTAATGATTATATTTTATATAGATATCTTCCCATATAATAATATGGACTATCAGTGTCTACTTTACTGATAAAAATAGGCTTAAATCTTACTAGGTTTGAGATATGATTTCAGAATTCCAGAACTGATTCAGAAATCTCAACCTTAAGAAAGTTCTGTTTCTCTAGAACTACTCTTACTAGAGTTTCCTTTTTTGAGAAACAGAACCTATAAAATATTTATTTATTAGAATTGTCTTATGTGATTTTAAAAACTAGCAAGTCAAAACTCCATATATTAGATGAAGAACTCTGAAAATCTGGGTTCAGAAATTATTAGTCCAGGCTGTAAGCTGGAAATTGCAGGATGAATTCTATTTTCACCCATGAGGCTGAAATAGTCCCTTCCAGAAAACTTCAGTTTATATTCAGAATATGTTCAACTGATTGCAGAAGACTCCATCTCATTATTAAGAATAATCTACTTAACTTAAAGCCAACTGATTTAAATTTTTAAAAAGTATGCCAATACCTTTACAGCAACATTTACATGGGTATTTGATCAAATATCTGAACACTATGACCTCATGAAGCTGACTTATGAAATTAACTGTTACACTACTCTTCAGAAAAATCATACTGGTGTCATTGTCAACTCCTACCACCATTTCATGGGTATGGACATTTGAACAATGTTCTCTTTATTAATCATTTTAATTTAAAAGAAATTACTCAGTATACACTGCAGTAAAATAATTTCAAAGTTGTTTCTTTGTTTATATTATAATACATTAGGTTAATTACTTGGGTAGATAAAATCTACATATTTATGAGGTATTTATGATTCTTATACCCAAGGAAAGGAGCCCTGGTAGCACAGTGGGTAAATTGCTGGTAACTAGTGACTCAAACCCACTAGTAGTTCCATAGAACAAAGATGTAGCAGATTACTTCTGTAAAGAGCTACAGCATTGGAGGCTCTACGGGGAAGTTCTGTCTTTTACAGGGTCTTCAAAGGGCATAGATAGCTGAATGGCAGCGAGTTCTTATGTGGTAAAATAATTAACCAATATTCTGTTAAAAATTTCAGTCATTATATGCCCCGAATTTAGTTAATTTAATCACTTTTTGTCGTCATTGCCTCAGTTACATTTTAACTGAAACATTTTTTGAATCTAAAATGTTGGTTTGGGTTGTTTATTTGTTTCGATTGCAATGTATTTTATACAAGGTGTATAAAATGTGTATTTAACTTCACATATATAGTTCATTCCACATTTTATAGTTATACATATTTATATCCCACCTATATATTCAAATGTAACCAATCAAGCAGCTCAACTATGTTTATATCTTTAAACTCAGGATTATGGGATTAACTTCCATTATAGTATTAAAATTTTAGAGCCAAAAGCTAAAAGCAGATATGTATATCTGTATTTGCATCTTTCCTGTTTGAGTACAACATGACTGCTTATCTTATTTTCTATGCTAGTGTCATTAGAAATACATATATGGTACACAGATCTTATTTCGTCCCAAGTGTTGTTGAAGCTAACCTTTTCTCAACTTTTATTTCTTCTTGACCTGTTTTGCGAATTATAACATAGATGACTTGTGGATGGATATGTCTAAAAGATATTTATATCTGTGCACAGCTAATTCTAGTCACAGAACTAATGTCAAAATAAAGGAATCAGCACATATCCTGTCCCTTGCGTCTCACCACTAGTTTTAGATTCTGTTACAGGGAGAAAAACACAGCCCCTTTTTCTTCTGCAGTGACAATCCCAGGGAGATAACAGAGTGTTCAATTAGCTGAGCTAATGGAGCAGCTCCTCCAGTTAAATAGCGAGATAGGTTTTGAAGCCTTCATGCTTCCTGCTCAATTTCTGTTTCTCTGATAACATTTTTAACTGCCTGAAGAATCCTCTTTATTTAAAAGCATTCTTCTTGGACCTTACTTCTAATGGTGCCGAATAGCCTCCTACTCCTAACCCCCCTTTAGGATGGAGTAGATATGTCCAAAGGCTTACTGAGGTTGAAATCCTTACAAACAGACTTGCCATGAATTTGTCCCAAAGAGCAGCTGTATTGACGTGCCCATGTTTTGGTTAGCAAGCAAGTGCTCAACTACCGCAATACCAAGGAAGACTTGAAATAAGCCCGTAAGATGCGGGTTTGTTGCGCTTTAGTGGAGATTCAAGTCATACAATAATACATCTCTCCACCTCATTAACTTTTTTCTTTGAAATCAAACACTGCTAAGGGGCTTAGAAGGTGGGAGCTGACAACGTTTGGATAAGTCCTTGTCACAATTCTTCCCATTGTTTGCTTCAATCCTGTTATCTTCCTGAAGCTGAAGCTTTCAACATCTGAGAGCACAGAGTTGAATTGTCACTTTCTCTGAAATATGCAGTGTTGACAGCAAGTGTGGTAATTAGCAGAAAATAAGGAATGCAGACACAGCAAGGGGACTGGAACTAAGAAGCCATTTTTTTAACTCTATCCATGCTGGGGAAAGTGCTATACTAATGTCCTCATGGCGTATGAAGCAGTGGTTGGTTTTTAAGTGGTTTTGTAGTTTGAATATGTAGTCTAAAAGCAGGCTCTACCACTTAACTGTTAGCACGCCTTTCATAGTTAAGCTTCAGTTATTTCATCTTTATTTCACGTGGTTATGTGGAAATGACATGAAAGGATATATGAAAGCATCTTAAAAATCAAAAGTGCTGCACAAATATAGAGAGATGTATTTTGATTGTTGCTCCAAATGTGTAGCAAAAAAGGTGGAGGATGTTTGTTTATTTATACACTTCTTTCAGGAAGCCTTTTTAAATGGGAACCACGAGGAGGAGAGCAAAGAGGAAGGAAGACCATATTCTAGATAATCAGTCAGCCCCAAGAAGATGTAGATCTACAAGGCATGTCTTGCCTTACCTCAGCACAAAGGTTAGACGTTTTTTGTTGTACTTGAGAGAGGTAACACTGTTGTTAGCAATAAGTGAATTATTTCTGACTCATAGAGATCATATAAGTACAATAGAATTAACAGTGCCGGTTCCCTATATTCTTTCCTAAATCTGGGTCTCTTTGTTGCAGTAACTATGTCAACCCATATCAATTGTGTTCTCTCTTTTCTCACTGATTCATTAGAAAGCTTGGTGTTTTTCTCTATTGCCTGATCCCCACTGATAACATGTCCAGAGTATAAGAGACTAAGTCTTGCTGTCCTTCCTTTTAGGGAGCATTTCTGACATACTTTCTTACGTCAGTTTATCATATAAACAATATTCTTTGCAAACACCATAATTCAAATGATTAAATTATTTTTCATTAAGAAATGTTATTTTCCACAGGGGCAGTGATGTGAAAAAAAAAAAAACACTGGTCAAGGGTGATGAAAAATATGAAAAAAAAGATGTTATTTTTCTTACCAATGGGTAAATTCTGAAATCTAAGACTTTAGGAACTTGTCCAACAATCTGTTCATCTATCTATCCATCTATCCACTCAGTTATCTTTTATGTTATAAATATTCAACATGTGTTTGTTAGGTTTGTGGATTGGGTTACCTTGGTTCTTTGCTTCAAGTCACTGAAAAACTAATTCATGCAGCAGAAGCACTTTTATAATCCACGTGAGTTTTGACAAAGTATGGGAAAGATTTCTGGTATTACTGTCTCAAAAAGGTACACACTATTTCTGGAAAGTGTGTCAGACCCGGTGGAAGAGGTGTGGGGCTCGCAACTGTGTGTGGTGAAAACATGTGGAAAGAATACAGGAAAGAGGTGGGTGAACTCATGCCTGCATAAATGGGGGGCCCCCAGAGGCTAAGAGGGTATGTGGGGCTCCAGAGAGCCCTTTGGGGCTAGCAGACTGTTCACATGTGAGAGACTCCCCACTCTCTGCATGCAGCATACACCTGAGCAGAGTATAAAAAGAAAGCCCACATGGCAGAAGCACACCAGCCTGTGTGATCACGAGGGGTTGAAGGGATCAGGTATGAAGCATCAAAGAACAAGAAGAATAGCCCCCCCCCCCGCCCCATGAATGAGGGAGAGAAATGGGTGGGGACCCAAGGTCCATTTGTGGGCAATTGGACACCCCCTTATAGAAGAGTCAAGGGGAAGAAACAGGCCAGTCAGGTTGCAGTGAAGTAGCGATGATACATACAATTTCCCTCTAGTCCTTGAAGGCTAGCCCCCCTCAACTATTATGGTACCAATTCAGCCTTACAAATCCAGCTGGGGTGGAAGGTGTACACTGGTACAGATGGGAACTGGAAATATGGGGAAGCCATGACAGATGAACCCTTCAGACCCAGTAGTGAGAGTGGAGTTACCCAATGGGTGGAGAGGAAAAGTGGGGTAGAATGGGGGGAGCCAATGGTAAGGATGTACACGTAACCTCCTATCTGGAGAACAGACATCGGAGGAGAGGTAGAGGGGAGATGTCGGATAGTATAAGGTATGACAAAATAATGATAATAATTATAAAGTATTGAGGGTTGGTGGGGCAGGGGGGAGATGGAGGGAGGGGGAGGGATGAGGAGCTGATATCAAGGACTCAAATGGAAAAGCAGAGATTTGGAGAATGATGATGGCATCGGCATGCGAACGTGCTGGGCACAGTGTATGTATTTTTGTATTTTTATGATAAACTATGTACAAATCACCAATAAAATGATTTGTTTTTTGACATCACTGCCCTCTGGTGGAAGTGGGAGGCCCAGCCTTGCTCCAGGAGAGCTGCTGCTGGATTTGAACCACCAAGCCAGTGGGCCGCAGTCCCGCACTCAACCACTATGCCATCAGGGCTCAGCCCTAAAATATTTTTTTTTTTTTAAAAGACTGCTTTGAGGGTAAGAATGAGCCTATGTCTTGTATCCTTGGCTATTATTCCTCCCCCTGCTCAACACTGGCTAGAAAGGCATGGACAAAGGCATCGGCCAATCTTACTGGCTGCGTTTAGGCTTGTCTAAGCACAAGCCTGTTAGATTTTCCCACAGATGTCTAATTAGCATGTCAAATTTCTTTTCAACCTTTGTATTGTGACCTGGACAGCTAATTTTTGTTTAGCGCAGACCTTGGGGAAGACAACCCTCTTTGTCCCTAATATAGCTACCTCACATGTTGACTGAACAAAGGATTACATTAGATTTTGAAAAAATGAAGTTTCTACTATGAAAGAGATAAGTATTTTTAAAAGGAGACACACAGTAATTACATAGATATAGCATTTTTGAATGAAAATCTTTAAAGAAGTATCCATAAATAAATTAAACATGAGTTCCAAAGCCATTTTAGTAGCTTAAGTATAAGTTAGAAACAATCTTTGTATCATTATACAGGACCCCTGGTGGTACTGGCAATTAAACATTGGACTGGTGACTGTAACGTTGGTGGTTCAAAGCAGCCATCACCTCTGAGAGAAGGCCGAAGTTGTCTGTTGTTGTAAAGATTTGCAGTCTCCAAAACCTGGAGGAAGAGTTAAGCTCAGTCCTGTTGTCTGAAACAGAATCTACTCAATGGCATTGGATTTGGTTTGGTTTTGATTACCTTGAATTATATCATCCTATTTTTCAGACTATTCAATTTACTCTAAGTTGGCCAGGATGTAATTATAAAAAATTGCAGGTCTATTTAATCTTTTGGTGTAAAATAAAAGCCAAGACACTAATTTTCTTAACTGGACTGAAGTATTCTGCAGTGTGAGGATATGTTACTACACTCAAACCCAGGCAGTGGAAGCAAGACTAATGTAGGTGATACCAAAATACACAGGGTATTAAACAAGCTGAAGACCATGTTTCCATTCAAAATAGTCCTACGTGAATTGTTCAATGTTTATTTAGTGAGGTTAAGGAAACAAGGGAAGAACATATTTTGTTGTTCTTGGTATTTTCCATTTGAGGGGAGAGAGGATCACTCCTTTAACATTTCAATATTTGCATAAAAATTCATCTGTGGAGACTGAAGTT